>JAULBZ010002616.1:0-15676 GCA_032360805.1 Neoturris breviconis | reverse complement strand
TTATCTTTATTTTAAAATAATGGAGTTAGATAAGCACTTAATATTTGTAACACCATGTAAAATCTAGATTTAAATTATAAGATAAATAGATTTATTATCATTCCAGTCAATACAATGAATTAACGTCATTGGTAAGATATAAACAACGAATTTGCATTGTTATCATATTTATCATATATATTCAAGTAAAGAGTACTTCGCTTTTTTTTGTACTTGATTGACATTTATCAGATACAATACAGGAAAACATAAGCTGTTTTTATTTTACAGGCAATCAGTAATTTAATACCTTTAATCATTGAAAGAACCTTGTTCTAACCTTATTTTGTTAACATTGAACAGGTTTTTGCTGAGTATAGGGAAATTTCCTGAGATAAAAATCTATATTTTAAAGTTAATTTCTGCCTATTAGACGGAAAATTCTGTGCGAAAGCCAAAAGAAGACATTCCATTGGTAGAGGTACTACTCTAACAAATACAGTGAGGAGTGCAAAAAGAGGCTGAACAATATAAATTATGAAGAAATATTATACCACAAGCCAATAAATAATTGATAAGCAGACTCATTTTCAGGTCAGGTCAGCTTTTAAGCTGAACAATATACTCAAAAAATACTCCTCCACAGGTGATGTCTGGCAGTTATATTCAGGCTTGGGGTGCACATTATTTTACGGTAAATTATGCCGTCAACTTCTAAATTTATATTTCTTCTTCGACTAATGCATTCATTTGGTTGTTCTCTCTTATCACTCTCTTATTTAACTAATGCATTCATTTGGTTGTTTTCTCTTATCACTCTCTTATTCAACTAATGCATTAATTTGGTTGTTTTCTCTTTTCACTCTCTTCTAGACGAGTGCGTTTCGAGTATAATTTCTAAAACTATATTTCTTCTTCAACTAATGCATTCATTTGGTTGTTCTCTCTTATCACTCTCCTCTAGACGAGTGCGTTTCGAGTATAGTTTCAGGTTTTGACACAATGCTCAAACATCACTGTTTTATTTATAGTGATTATTTGTCCTTATTCGAACACTAACAAAACAATATTTTCTGCTGTGTTTCTAAACATCTATATCTCTTCGTATATCTCTTTTTATATTGCTATTTGCGCAGCACTCTTCGACATAATTTTAAATGATCAAACACCAAGGGAGCAGCAAAAGACATTTTACAAAACTTATTGCACCTACCGTATGCTATCTTCTTCCGGGTTGACAGCAGTAAAATATTTACCAGGACTGCTACACACACCAGTCACTAAGTCCCCTGCTTCTCTACTTAAAACAATAGCAGATTGCCAGTCCTTCATCGGAAAACTCAATAACAAGATCCTTCTTAAACTTTATTGAATGAAATTTTCGTGCTATGATTTTGTTTTAACTTTGACCTTTCAGAAATAATAATAACAGTAACAAGAAGTGTTTATAGTGATTCTCTAATATTCAAAACTTTTACCATGTTCCAAAAATGTTTGTTTATAAATCTAATAATGTTTTTCTAACTAATAGAGTCACAGGTAAAATATGTGGGTAGTGAATACTAAGAAGAGAAATATTGACCGTCCAATTTTTATCTAAAATCAATGACGCAAAACCTTTTTGTAGATTCCTTTGGATATAAATGATGTAATGTCATCCCACGCAAAAATAAAATTCAAAATCAAGACAGCAATAACAACATCCAATTAAGCTAAAGAACAATCTTGCACCTAATTAATTCCATAAACACATACTTAAGAGGGATATTGTACGACACAGGTTCATTAATTACAATAAATTTATCATCTATCTCAGCTTGTAAAACTTCTTCATCAGTCAATTTATCATCAATCTCTTCTTTTTCGTTCACATCGGTAGCTTCATAATCTTCAAGTGCCAAATTATCAATACACTAAACAGAAGGATGTCAGACATTGAAGTAAACAAGTCAGAATTTTGTATTAATTTACACTACAATTCATATCTCGTGTTTCAACTATGCCATCGTTTAACACACCATTCAGATGTTAAAAGTTTGCAAACAGTTATATAAATGAAAATATTTGTTTTTCACAACTAAGACTCAATTCAACCGTTTTAACATTTAGATTAATATTTATTTATCAGGGAACTTCAAAACATTTTAAGACTTAACATTATACAATTCAACACCAGACACCCCCTGAAATATCATAATATGGAAGTACAATGTTACTAACATTTAATAACATATCAGGAGGTATGACAGAATTTGAATGGATGTCAATAATATTTTAAAGTATGATCTGATGCTTGACATCATCAAACTGTTCTCCATGGATATCAGTTCGTACATGGAATCAACAATCAATCGACAGTCAACAAGACTGTCGTGTTTGAAAAAGGAGCAAAATAATCATTGTGGAGGAGAGATTTTTGGGCATAGTTTCAGGCCACAAAGACTAAAAATAAAAAGCATAAAAATCACTCCTCTACAGCGATTGCTCTTAACAAATCAATGGTTTGTTGATGCATCTCATTTCTGTGCTGAAACTTTATAGTATTACCCTGAAAAGCCAGAACATTTTTTACTGGAGGTACTAATTTCGGCGAAAAGTCTTTCAGATTCTGCTCCGCCAAATTATTTCATAAAAAAACTGTACTTTTTAAATGAAAACATTTATTTATGTCAGCAGTGTATGATGAAAATTACGCATTGTATCTATTACAACCCCAACCTAACATGTTAATTATACTTCCTAGAATAGTTTTCTTTTGGTACACTTGTGGCCAACTTTACACAGTTAATAGGATATTACGAATCAGACAAAATTACAAAATGTTGTATTTTTTAAAATAATACAGAATAGTTTGTTATACAACTCTGGTCAGCTTATGTACTTCTGTTTTCATAGATTGCTAGGGGAGAAATATTTATAAAAATATCATGAGATTTCTTGAATTTTTTGAACAACTAGATGAGGTATAATCCAAGGGTTCTTAGAAAAACAAATAGAAAATTCCAGAAGAAACGAATGTAAACAAACGTTTTACGAAACCACAATATAACTATTACATGATAATGATGTAAGCTTAAAAAAACATTGACATTCAAAGATTTAGGTTAGACCACTTAATGACTGTGGATTTAACCAGTGAAAAGCCTCAAGATAACGGTTGGACATCAACTGTGGAGGAGTGTTTTTTGAGTAGAGTTTTCAGTGGCCAAGCTGAAAACTGTACTTAAAAACACTTCTCCACAGGTGATGCCTGACCGTTATCTTGAGGCTTGAGTGAGCCATATTTACCTCTTTTGTACTGAACTGTTTTTGAAAAATATTATGAAGAAAGTTTCTTAAGCTTCATTTTCACTATGTAATAAATTTGCTGCAAAAGCCAAAAGTAGACTATCAATTGGTAGAAATTGACATCACATGCCATATGACACCAATTTCTACCAATGGAATGCCTTATGTTGGCTTTCGCAGCAAATCTTTTAGCCTAATGGAAATCTAACTTTAAGTTTTTGTTCCCCAACTAACCCTCGCTACTTAGAAAATTGTAACAATAAAAAATGTTTTGGATTTCTGTACCCTTATATTAGTTGCATAGAATAATTTTCTAACCCACAGCAACTATAGAAAAGTCCTTTGACATTGAGGGTGTTCCTATCTACAGTCCCTTAAAAATATATCCCTACAGTCTCTCTCTTAAAAATCGACTAAAGGTAGATTTCCATTAGCAGAAAATCTTGTGCGGAATCCAAAAGAAGACATTCCATTCGTAGAAATTGCTGTTTAATGCCAATTTCTACCAATGGGATGGAATGCCTTCTTTTGGATTCCGTGTGGAATTTTCCACTAATAGAAATTTACTTTAAGTCTAAAAAATGGAAATGTCTGAGTAAATAATATAACCCAGTGGTTGAAATAAAAGCAAATAATCACTATGAATTTTTTAATATAGCTTCAAGCTATATGTGATTATTTGCTCTTATTTCGACCACTGTCCCCATACTAGTAACCTGGAAATAACTTCTAAGCTTCAACTGTGATGGGGTGTTTTTAGGTTTGCAGCCAAAATATTATACTAAAAGAACACTCCTCTACAAGTGTGATCCGAGAGTTATTTCAACACTTTAGTTACTTTTACACATCTAAAAATGGTGTGATGTGAAATTACCAATAATCTTGATAATGCAGGTATCAATTACAGTGATTAAAACATTCTCAGTGGGCAAAAACTTGTTCAAAGTCTGCAGTACAGATGTTGTTCTAGTGTCTTTACTACTGACTTTGAACAAGTTTATGCACACCGGGTTATGCAATAAACATAGATTATCTTTTATTATACTCTTATCAAGAAATCATATTGTTTTAAAGCGCCACACTCACTAAACTCTCAGTTTATCTCACGTAGATGTTCTGGAATTTTGGAAAACATTCAATAACTTAAACTCTATTTTAAGTTTAAACTTTGTTTTCATGCAAATAATCTGTGTCGCTACATATCTAGGAATGAGCATGTCATGACAAAAAAAAATATATGTAAAGTTCATCATGATTCACTGTGTCAATATTATACATCATTGTTGTATGTTAACGTTTATCGTTTAAAGAAATAAATGAAAATGAAAAGGATTGTGCGGTATGTAAGATTCATCACCATGTATTGTGGCAATGTCATACGTCATTGATGTATGTTAACGTTTATGATTTAAAGAAATAAAAATGAAAAGCATTTTGCGATGGTCAAAATAAGCATCTATGCAGACTAGCACAGCGTCCAAGACTGCAGAATATGGACCTGTACAGCTATTTTATACACAGTCCCTATACAGAGCTATACAAGTCTGTATTCAGTAGACTTCATGCTATGAAACAATGTTTGAAATAAAAGGAAATAATCACTGTGGAGGAGTGACTTTTGAGCATTGCTTCATGCTAGAAAGCCTGAAGCATTGCTCAAATATCTCTCCTCCACAGTCTTGTTTCAAACACTGTCCACAAACTTGCAATTGACAAGGGCCAAATCAATTGTAAAATTGATAGCAAGACCGATACCTTATTCTACCGTGGCAGATTTGGACAACTTAGTTTCCATCATGATGCAAACATCATACCAAACACGTGCCTTTATGACACGCGACCGAGTGCTTACATCAAGACATGGACGGGGTCGCGTGTCTTGCACCAAACATGCGGCCGCATGTCTTAACATATCTCATATGTGTTTTATAAAAACATGAAGGTGTTTTGCACCAGCCATGAAGGCTATGTGTCTTGCATCAAACACGCAGCCGCGTGTCTTGTATCAAACACCTGGCTGCGTGACTTGCACCAAACACGTGGTCTCATATCAAAACATGCAGCCGCATGTCTTGCACCAAACACCAAAAAGAAGCGTGGCACCATTGATTTTAAAAGATATCATTTTAAACGAGCCGGTGTGATAACAAAAACCCTGACAAATCTTAAATATGAAGTTAATGTGGCCAAAAAAGACGCATTCGTAAGCTGCTCCTTGAAGCATATCCTGAGGAAGTGGATTGTCGCAGAAAGATATTAATATGTAGGAAATTATGAACACAATAGTCCTGGAGAAGTGTATCATATAAACATTAAGGCTTAAACATTAAGGCTTTGCTATACATGGTTACGTTAATAGTTTTAGCAGAAACCTAATACGATTAGGCATTATCTCTACTACACTACAAACAACGATTCGTTGGTCAGAGGCAATCTTTTTTTAATTTGCAATGAAAAACAATTTTGAATATATTTTATGGTCATTCTATTATAAGGAACAAATCTTCAAAGTTTCAAATGCATCCATCCTTTGAGTGGAACTGCATTTTTCCCACTTTAGTGAAAAAAAAATACAGGAAAAAAGCAAGAGAGAAAAAAAGCAATATAAAAAAAAATATATTTTCGTCTGAGTGGGTCAGTAAAACAGTTTTCATCTCTATCTTTATTCTCCAGAATTGCTGCCATTTTCAGTTTTCAAATTAAAATATTCACGGAAAATATTTAGCTAAAAAAACTGATCAGATTGATCAGATTTGTTTTCGGGGAGACATCGCGCCAAAAGATAAATTTTAATATATCTTGCTATGGCCACGTGTCTCGCATAAAACACACGAACGCGTGTTTAAGGTATTATAAATTGCAGACCAGATTTCAATGCAAGACATGCAGCTGGGTATCTTAAAGGCGTGTTCACGTGTTATAACATGTGGCCGTCTAAGAAGCGTGGTCACGTAACTGAGACACACGGCCTCATGTTTGGATTATAATAGAAACTAAGTTGCCCAAATCTGCCATGGTATTATTCCCATTTCCATAGATTCTAATTTATTGTAAAACGCTCACCTGACTAATATCTGATGTCCATAATGCTTTTTCAGTAGTGTTTGTAGCCATCAACATGAGTGTATATGGTTCAGAAGTTGGTCCTGTCATATTTCTGTTTATATTCAAAGTGAATGCTCTAGAATTCATATGTTCGGGATATAATGATTAGATAACTTCTTCTTCTAATGTTGTTTGTCCAAGAGGTACAGCACTGCTATGCTGAAAAATGCTTGTTCGCGAAATTAAAAACTCGCTAAAATTTTCGAAAAACACCAATTTTAAGAAATTTTTCATAATAGTACAATATCTATTATAAGGGAGTTTCTTCAGTGTAACTTTCGGATAAATTTAATGAACAATTCCAGGTAAATAACAAAATAATTTTTTTAGTACAGTCAATTTTAATAAACTGTCGAGTTGGATGTGGACGGAAGTGCATCCACTTTATTTGAATAGAACATCGCTTGAATCATGTTGTTTTTATTTGCGCAAAATATCCTTTTCTAAACCCCAGTGTCTTCAGTAAAATATTTCTATTTTGGAACGATTCGCGAAATTAAAAACTCGCGAAATTTTCCGAAAATTCCAAATTCGCGAAAAAGACATCGTTTTGACGTTGATTAGATATGGCTTAACCAGTGGCAAAAACATGCTCAAAGTGCGCTGTAAAGACGTTAGAACAATGTCGAACGACGTTGTTGGGGTTTTTACTGCGGACTTTGAACAAATTCTCACTAGGTATCTAAACTTAAATACATCTGTCAGACATTATCTGTGGATGAGTGTTTTTAAATATAGCGTTGGGACTTTGTAACTGAAAACTATACTTTAAAACACTCCTCCACGGGTAATATTGGGAAATTATTTTTTCTCGGCTGCTAGCCAAAGCTTTACTTACTTTCATTTGTATTTCTAGTTTATTGTCAGTGTTCCACTCCGAATGATAAAACCATGGGCTTTTTCGTCTATGATAATGCAAGTCCCGTTAGCTGTCATAACTTCGTATATGAAGAACCCATGGGGTAATATTGTGGTGTGGTTGTCGTTAATTATTGGTCAACCACTTGCTATCATGATGTATTACCATGATTATCTAATAACACATGAGATTCAGTAATCTCAATGTATATCATTTTAATAGAAAAAAAAATTAAAAATAAAATAAATAATGAAAAGCAGTGGTCGACATGAGAGGAATAAGCACTCTGGAGGAGTGATTTTTGAACATAGCTTTAATCCCTCCTCCACAGTGATCATTTACTCTTATTTGGACCACTGGAGAAAGTAATAATTACATCATCTATGGAGGAGTGTTTTTAGTAATACTCCTCCACAGGTGGTGTCTGACAGTTATTGGCAGCTATGCATTATAATTGTTGTAAAGTATATGTGAGGGAGCGTACTATGCAAGCGAGGATGAAATTGATCAGTTACTTACTATTTCATTATTATTTTTTTCTAGTACTCTTCTCCGCATGTATTATTCTTTTGATATCTTAACTCACAGAGTATGTTAATTTTATTTTTGTAGCACACTAAGAGTAAATAATCATTGTGGAGGAGGGACTTTTTGTAGCCTGAAGCTATGTTCAAAATTTCTCGCCACCATCATAATTGCTTTGATTTTAATTCTTGACTATGTGCAGCTATACGTGATTTGATTATCTTTTTTTATTATTATTTTTATTTTGTGGTGTACTAGGTGAAGGTCTGGTTAGTAGGTATTGGAGCTAACAGAGTTTGATTCGCAGTATTAAAACTAACAGAGTGGGGAAGGGGTATATTCTTAACTTTTATTTTACTATATTTTTATTGTTTTTTTTGTTTTATTTATACACATATGAAGATAAAGATTTATTAGATGTGAGTAGCACATTACATTTACATTTTATGATGGAAAACCAACCTCGTTACCAATACTCTTCATATTAATCCGAATAGGAGAGTCCTGACAATGAGGTTTTATCTTTATCGTATTAACGCAATAAAAAAAGAAATACACTCAATGTAAATAAACGTAAATAAAAAATGGCTTAGGGACTGTCTCAAAAATAAAATAGAGAGTACTGAGTCAATGATCTTGCAATGGATTGGTTGTATCTAACACAATTCTGCACAGATTCATTTTTGTTGAATTTTGTCAATTTTAGTTAACCCAACCAAAAGTGCTTTATTTGCATGAGTTGTAACCTGTTATTATTTGTGAGCTTTATTTATTTTACTTTTTCAAATTGTAGGTGTTTTGCTAAAATGCATGCTAACACAGTTCACACTAGCCTGCATTCCATATCTAAACATAATTCCCACGTATTATACACCTACGCAAGAACAGTACATGCGGGTTGAACATAGTCAAAAATAAAGGGGGTAAGGGGTAAAAAGTGACATTTTCACCAACCTTCACTTTAGTACACATATGAGGTTACTAGACCAATTTTATTTCTAGAGTGACCCGTAAAGATCTTTCACCAAAATTGAGAAAGAACTGTGTTTTGAGATAACCTAGGATTGATAATATACTGCAAAGTTCAATGTTGTATACCTGTATACCTGTAACCTCAAAAATGCAACATATTACCCAAATTTAGAGAACACGCATGTCAGAAAATATTCCATTTTTTTTAAAAAAGCTTATTTCTACCTCTGAGTCTAAATGTTTCCAAAAAGGAATTTTATACGATGTAGAAACAATACACACATCAATATAAAGGCTGATTTTTACGATGCGAAAACCAAAAGAAGACATTCCATTGGTAGAAATTGGCGTTACACAATGCAAACTCATTAACTCAATGTGTGACATTGATTTCTACCAATGGAATGTCTTGTTTTGACTTTAGCGGCGAATTTTTCGCACCGTGGAAATCATCCTAACGTACAAATGACGAGCCAGTTTGTACATTATGGCACTACATTCATAGGTTTTTTTTAAACTAAAGAAACCACAGCCAAAAAACATTTTATAACTGTTTTGTTAACTAATTTTAAGGAGATTGGCACTTGGGTTGGTATGATGTAGTTATTATAGTCTCTCATAACTAATAACGTTTCACATCCCTTCTAACCCAAAGTGTGCGAAGCTACCTCTTACATATTTCGTATTGCTGTCAAGGAGTCTTAGTATAAGCATATAACTGCGTGATAGAAAGGCTAGCAATGGATTGGATTTCAGTGATCAAAATATATCACAATGGTGTGGGGATATTTGAGCAGAGGCTGAATCTTTTCTCAAAGTCGACTTCTCCAACCGCTTGTTTTGTTTCACTACCAGGAAGCCAGTAAATTGCAAGCTCGTTGAAGTGTTACGCTTCTCCACGTTATTTTAAAAAGTGATCTTGCAACTATCGAACGACGTAATTGACATTTTGAAATATTTAGGTGTGAATCTGTCAGTTTGGTTTTAATTTTGATAGTTATGGCGTTCCATACATATTTTATAATTGATTTTATAACCACGAAATATTTTTATAAAACACGATACATATTTTAATATGCATATTTTTATTCTTTTACGTATCACGTGTTACGTATCACGTGGGCTCTTATCAGTGTTGTTCTAATATCAGAAAGATCGTTGCAAAAAAGTTATGTCAATGAGCTTGTATTGGATTGGTTTGTTCAGTTACGAAACGAAACCAATCCATTGCACGATTTTTGACTCAGCCAAGAGACCTATTCATAAATAATGAAAACGAGGTTAGCTGCTCATATTGGAAACGTGTTGTAATGTAGTAAATTCCTTTCTGTGCAGTGACTATACTCTTCTCTATAAATTAAGTCATGGTGCTGGAAGGGAAAGAAGGCTTGCTACTCATTTCGAAGATTTTTGACCTGGTACTTATCTTAGCAACCGCTACTTATTTGGATGGAATCTTTTATGACTAGGTGAATAAATTTTGATATTTTGGTGTACAAAATATAATAAAGCACATAGCCTGAAGCTATCCCTTCTCCACAGTGACTATTTGTTCATATGTCGACCACCGAATATAGTAACGCCCTTTTGAGCCACTTTTTACGAAATCTCATTTACACGTGACTGTATTGGGTTTACCAATGTTCACACAGTAAGTTGAGTTTGGCCTGGAAAATCCTGACATTTGATTTAATATTTCTTATTATTATTATTGGGAAAATTTCTGTTTTATATTGGATGTGCCCTTGCTGTCATGTCCGAATAATTCTTCTGTGACGGTGGGCAAAAACTTGTTCAAAGTCCGCAGTAAAGACGCCAGAACAACGCCGAGCGACGCTGTCCTAACATCTTTGCTGCTGATGAGGTCATAACCGTCTAGTGATAAACATGTCTGAATGTAATTACTGGGTATCACCTGTGAAGGAGTATTTTTTAGAATAATCTTAACCTACAAAGCGAACAACTATACTCAAAAAACACTCTTCTACAGGCGATGATGTCTTGGCAGTTATATTCATTCTTGGAACACGGATAAATAAAAACTGTTTTGGGAATTTATAATTTGCTAATTGTTGGATGTATTTTACTAATTGCACATTTGATTCTTATGAAATATAAAAACCTAATGAAAATTTGTTTCTTCCTCTATCAAATTTACCTTAACGTATTTGGTTTTTGCTTGTCTAAAAGTAGCTAACGTAAAATTATTTGATTTCAGTACAAGTGGAATATCTCTCACAACTTCGAAGAATATCTCAAATCTCCGTAAATGAAAGGTAGACGCCAGTGGTGTGAACTATGTCGCCTCTTCTGACGTGTATTTGATCATAAAACAGACAGAAAGTGCATGGTCGTACTCGTTTTCTTGTTATACCACGAAACAACACCAACATGCCAATCCAAAAATTTTGTTATCCCAATAAGCAGGAATAAAATGTAGTAGTAAAACTTTCTTAATTTTTAAAGATTTTAGTACTAGGTTTCTTATAAAACAGTTTCTTATATAAAAAAAAAACGTGTATGTCAAGGGAAAAGCTATCAAATTCGGTACTGTTTCAATGCGATATGACCACAAAAAGAAAACCTTCGCCAACTGGCAATTACAGCACTTAACTAACGTATGTATGCATGTGTGTATGACCTAGCAGATCAAAGTATAACGTCGATCTTTATATTTGCAAACGCAACTCTATGCAAATATGCATCTGCGAACGTATAAGCCCAGTAGCTATGGTCAACGTCAATTAATTAGAACCCTTTAGGGAATGTTACTTGCACGAAAAAGAGAATGTTCGAAATATCGGACGTATTTTAGGGCGATTTCAAGCTCCAGGGAAGATCGAAATAAAGAGTATGTTGATTGTACTTTTATGCTAAATATTATGGTATGCAATAATAAGCAGATAGCTAGTAAAATGTTTTACTGGTTCCCATACAACCATGCTCTTATGAAGGCTGTATGAGTACCATTACTATATGCGCATTGAGCACTGTTGTAAAAAAGGCAATTCTTTGTACGTGCACATTCCCTCATTTCTTTCGTCGGTAGGACTTTCGAGATCAAAATACTTTGAAGCTTTGACATCGTTTTAGGCTGGCTAACTAAGGCATTTTCCCATTCTTCTGATTCCAACTTATCCCTATTATCTTTCCCCAGTAGCAATTCAACACATTTTTCATTCCACGAATAGAATTCGTATGTTTCCATAAGCTTGATGGCTTCAAATACACTTTCCACCGTTATCAACGTCTTTCCTATCTCCTGGCACGTTATGAATAGCTTCTCTGCCTGATAGAAATGGCTCATTTTCAATAATTCCTTCATATTTTCCCAGTCAAGTTCAATGGTCCCGCCATAACCATGGATACACTTCACAAAGTTTCCAATAGTTTCTTTATTAAAACCGTCGACTGCTACACGACGCATTTTATAACTTTTAACCACTTGCTGTTCACTGGATTTACTTTCGAACTCAATTGCTTGTCTCGATGACGTTGCAATACGTGTCTCCAGTGATTCCTGCAACGGAGAAAATTGTAAGTAGAAGCACTCCAACTTTTCAAATTCTGATTTTTCAAATTTTACAGATATTTATATTTTTGCACGTGCAGAGTTTGTATTAACAAAGCAACCTCGTTCCCAGGGCAGAATCTTTTATTTGAAAGTATAAGCTGCAGCAAAATCTTTATTTTGGAAAATGTAAGAAACAAAAAAGATTGAATAACATTTGCCAGTCTCCCACAGATCTTTCACAGTCTCTCACCAAAATCGGGCTAGTATCTTCATATTTTTTTTGTCGTTTTGAAAGTTCTCGCTCAAAAACAAACATAGAAATACATACCTTTAAGACAGGGGAAAAACATTTCGCTGCTGCTAAACACAATGTAATTTCAAACGAATTGCGTGAATCATATAAAATAATTTTTTCATCATGATTAATAAAATACTCCAAAAGATCTTGTTGAAAGTTTTCCATGTTGTAAAGTTTATCTCCTCGTGACACAAATCTACTTTCTCTTCTTTTGATATAAATTTTATTTGTAATACAGTAAAAAATCTCAAAACCTGGTTTTCATCGCAGTTTTTATTGATCGAGTGTTTAGTACTTTTGAGCGCGTGGCCGTCAGCGTTCAGTTGTGAGCATGCGCAGTTTCGTTGTTTACACTTTTTGCACAACATGAGTTGTTCGCTGACGGCCGCTATGAAAGTAGAAATGTGTTCTACTTGAAAGTAGAAATGCTCTCTACTTTCTAAGCGCTCGCCAGCGATTTAATTTAAAACATGTGTTTATCTTCTAAATTAATCAAAATGCTTTATTACTAAAATTATTCATCAAACGAAGTTAAAAAGATCAAACAACAAATTGATATTTAATTATAGTGAGTTGTTTTTTAATCAATCGCTGACGATCGCTGACGGCCGCGCGCTCAAAAGTCTCTGCATGGAGATTGGCCTTTACGTGCACTTCTTCAATGTACTTTAATGATAAATACTACATGGTATCTCTATTCCACATCTAAGGACCCAAGTTCTTTCTGGCGAATATTACGTCCCATACGTAAACACCCCTACCCCTTGTATAAGCCCAACAAAAATATGCATATGAACTAAGTAGTATAAGCCCCGGGATTGTAGTCGGAGGTTTACTTTTTATACATAGCAATTAACATTCAGTTTTAGGGTGCTATGATGCTGAGGTTCTACTCTTGACCATTTATAAGCTATTTCCTGGCAAGATACTCATACACTTTAGGAACTGATTTGTGCTTTTACTCGTGGAAACCAGGCTTCCATTAAAACTTTTGTAATTAAAGGCCATACGAACTCCGTAAACCCAGGGTGGTCATTTTGCAAATGGCCTTTCAAGCAAATGTATAAAACATGCTTTTGATTAGAGTTAATGTAAATACGAAGTTTGGGCTGTAATAAAGCATTAAAATCTTCAGAGTTGAAAAAATTAAATAATGAAAAATTCTCTCGCCACACATTTTTCCAATCCTGGGTGACAGGATTTCGTATGGCCTTTAAGCACCGTTACTTTCACTTTGAAAAATAACTGATGTTCTCCACAGATTTTTTAATCTTTCATAATTACCATGGAACTCAGAGGGATGGAGACGGAGATCGAACTTTTAATATAATAAATAACAATGGAAAGCTAGCCTCGATGTATCTAGACCTATGCACAAACATCATATTTTCAGTTTAAAAAAATTCCAGGATTTTCAAAAATATATCGCATGCGCACTGATGTTCAAACGAATACCGACAAAAACCAAAAAAATCGACAAAGCCGATTGATTTAATTCTTTGTTTATGTTTTTGCGGACTAAGAGAGAAGTGGAGACCCATAGCGGAATATATGACATTTGTGCATAGACTAAGCTTAACAAGAAAGTTCTATATCCTAGGCTATGGAAAGCGTGCAACAATATATTTTTATTAATTCACTTAAGTTATTTTTATTGGTTGAATTTGTTGGTTTAATGTCACGTGATATTTTCAGGGAATTTCCTTAACAAAAATATAAACATTCCGGAGGTAAAATTAAGAATTTTGTTAGATTATTTTAAAAATATGATCCTTAAATTTTGATTTTTTCTGCAAATGAAAGATTAATAATTATTGAATCGACGAGTTTGTTTTCAATTCTTGTAAGGATATTTTTAATTTACAAATAACCACCAGAAAATCGAACTAACTTTTCAAGATTGATTGATTTAGGATTGACAGTTTGATTCTGTGGATTTGTTATCATCTAATCCACCCTAAAGATAGTGGCTAGTACCCAGTCTCCTAAAGATAGTAGCTAGTACATGTTACCTAAAGATAGTGGCTAGTACATGTTACCCCTTGGACGCCAAGTGACATGAGTGGACGACAAAACAATATATATCGTTCGAATCTTTAAAGTTAGGGCTTTTCGATAAGGGTATATGAACTGAAGTTTATAAAAAGTATATAAAAATGGTGCATGCCTTAAACACATTGAGGTGAAAACTCACTCCTTTGCTCCTTAAAACAGTTCATGAAAATAACATTGCGATTATATGTCCGCCCGCCTTGATCTACCTGGGCTGAAATTCTAATGTACACAATCGCAAAACATTTTCTGTGCGGGATATTGTTAACACGCGCACAATTATTAAAAAACGGGGCATAACTTTTTAGTCTCCTTGCTCCGTAATCATTCCCCAATTCTTCCCATGACAAGACTCACGAGGTTTAACTTCATAATTGGTCAAATGACCGCATTCGACACCATGAGAAATTTGAATACATAATGGCAGTCATAAGAGCACGTCATAATGACGTCATATTGGTTTTCTGAAAATTGTACTTTCCGATGTTGATTGATCAAAATACATGACCGCTTGACATCTTGTGACACCATGAATAGTTTAAAAGCACAATGACCGCCATATGATGACTAAAAAAATCGTATTTCCCGCTGTTGGTTTATCATCATACGTGATCACTTGACAGATTGTAACACCCGGAGATTTGAAGGTATAATGGCAGCCGCATAGTCACTTGATGACGTCATAGTGGCGTCATATTGGTTGATGCAAACCGTACTTTCAGTTTTTACTTTGTCTGTCGATCTATCTTAGCAGCGTGGTTTAAGCTTGTACACCTTCATCCTGAATGTTCATTGCATAATAATAATAATAATAATAATAATAATAATAAGATAAGTAAACGAAGAATGATAGAATCATCTCAAACTTTTAGGTTTGGAATGTATAACTTTTAGATTTTAACATATCACAGTATATTTTATCACAAAAAAGTAGCGTTTTGACGTTGCCCAAAACCAACCTTAAAGGTATAATATCACCTTCAGATTTTTTTTTCAATTTTTTCCTTCTATAGTCAAGATGAAAGTTCATATTGCTGAGAACTTATTCTGAAGATTTGACTCCATAAGAATGAATATTAGTGGA
>JAULBZ010002615.1:0-18363 GCA_032360805.1 Neoturris breviconis | reverse complement strand
TCAAATTTGAAATTCCGATTTTTTGTACAAATTTCAGAAAATAATATATATTTCGGAAATATTTGGATTGTAGGAACAAGGTTGGTTCGTAAAGTCGAAAAAAAATATATTTTCGATGAAAATATTATTTATTGCAACTATTTTTCTGGGTCCGGGTCTTGGGTCCCGGTCCTGGTTCTGGGTCCTAGGTCTCGGTCGTGGGTCCCGGTCCTGGGTCCGGGTCTAGGGTCCTGAGTCCTATAATCCCGGTATGCCGAAGTAACCAGACACTAAAGAGAGAGGATCGATCATTGTCTGTAGATCAGGCTAACCTTCGGTTATCGCTGTTTTAATCATCGGCACCGGCACATTAAAGGTAAAATGGCGTATTTTGACCAAAACAATGCTCAGATTTTGTGCGTTTTTTGGGTCATGTGCAGAAACTTATTATTATTTTAATATCTTCTAATATCATATGACGTGATTTAATCTTTTTTCAAGTAACTAACGTAATGAAACCACCAGTATTTTAATTTGTGAAGCGTGGAACGGAACCCGCTCACTCTGCTGTTCGCAAAAAGAAAGGAAACTTTTAAAGGACACTTTATATCTACTGTTTACACTTAGTTTTTAGGTAGCTAGAATGGTAGATGCGATGGGGGTCCACTCGCATAAACAAATTGAAGATACACAAAAGGGGCCATCGACAAACGATTTTCGTTTTTTTAAAGGCCGTTAAGGCTTACACCCCCTCCACCCTCCCTCTAACGGCCACAGAAAAAATTAAGAGAAGAACTTTTACTTTTCGCTATATCCATCTATAGCGCAGCACGACCAGTAGCAAACAGCTAGGCTGGCCCGTCCAAGATTTCATCAGCAATTCAATTGTATTACCAAGACCAGATTTTGTTGCAAGATTCTTTGCGGTCTGCAAATTATCACGGTAATGTTCTTTGTAAGACATATTCTGGTCTGAGAAGAGATATTTGGTCTGCAAATTTTTGAAATAATGAAAAAATTGGGGGGGGGGGGAATGCTTTTTTGTTATTTTTTAATGAAATTTTTTTGAAAAACTATATTTGAGTTTGTACACAAAATTTCATTTTTCGAAAATCGTCTAATCACGAGTTATGCTTTTGTCAGCAAATTATTTGGGAGTCTGGAACTAGAGTAACAGTACCATTATAGGAAACAGAAATATTTGTTATAATATCTGATTTGACTCTACCAAATTTTAAGCATTTTTCTTTACAGTTTCCA
Source organism: Neoturris breviconis (assembly GCA_032360805.1). Classification (NCBI taxonomy): domain Eukaryota; kingdom Metazoa; phylum Cnidaria; class Hydrozoa; order Anthoathecata; family Pandeidae; genus Neoturris; species Neoturris breviconis. Next base: position 17,124 of record JAULBZ010002615.1, on the reverse strand, counting down.
AAGTTATAAAAGAAAATTTGTGTCAGCGTTTTTTCTAACCACCTTATGACATCATAATTTGTGATTATAGCATCATAGTTTGTGATGTCATAAGTAGGTTTCAATTTCTTAAAATTGAAATATCTTGAGAACGAAAAAAGATTTCTAAAAAATTTAAAAAGACTCTACACAACATAGATCAAAAAATATTTTTTCACGTAAGGTTCCCTTTAAGAAAATAAAAAATATGCTACTACTGAAACGAGGGTGTCGACTCACCGTACTACCACGTAATTTACGGGGTAAATTACAGTGCTTACAGGGTAAAAGTCGGATTAGAAATCTAGACTTACACCATAACTTCCCGTTTTAATACGGGTTTATACGGGGATCTCAACTTAGAACGTTTTTGAACCTGATTTTTTCAGTCAAAGCATGTCGTTCCCATGATTACAACACAAACAATCCTACATGCAAAGACGCTAGAACAACGTGGTTCTTGTGTCTCTACTGATGACTTTAAACAAGTTTTTTCACACTGGGAAGACGATAGCCTATGTTTATATTATTTTTACCATATGCTACGATTAGTGATTGCTCGATTGGCTTGTGGTCATATTGGTACACATTCGGTATGATAGTTTATCTATCCAATCTGTCTCTTCTCTCTGATGTCGATAAGTGCGCATGCAATGTAGCCTTGAAAATCCTGGGGTTTTCCACTTGTGAAGGATCGGGGTCTATAAACGCAGGCTAAATGCACATGAATTTTAAAACAGCGCCCGCTTTAGAGACACCGGGTGATTAATAAATCAATAATCTGCTTTTGCATTAATGAATTATGCCTTTCTCAACATGAGAAAATGTTGTCAAAGTGTTGAAATTATTTCTAACTTTCTTTGTTGATAAGAAAATATGCTATCTGCATCCCCTGCACCCTGCAAATAAGAGTAACCATCAAAAGTAGCTCTGAGAAGGTAAATAAATAAATAAAAATACTACTTTTGAAGGTAGACCATACCTAAAAGCAAAAGCTAAAAGACGAGGGTATGGCCACCTTGGACGGATACCATAGACGGCACAGGACACACAAAACAGCACAAACATATATATTCACCAGATTAATGAACCATGCGAGAAACTATGCAAAATTTGATACTAGGAGAGGATTAATAAGAGGCAATAAAAAACTTCTTTAGATCACTTTTAAGATCAAAGTAATCTATTAAAACAAATTTTCTAGTCGTTAATAATGACTGTATCTTATTCCAGGAATTAATGGCATTAAATCTAATATAATTTTTACCAAAACAAACAGTATTGACGATGGGGAGGTTGAACAAGCCAGCCTTTCCTGCACAAGTGCCTTGAGCATGGGTAAAGTGGACTGTAAATGTATTATGGACAGAAGCAGGTATTTTTTCATAAAATAGTTTATGCAAAAACAGAATATTCTGACATTGGACAATAAGAGAATTTGAGGAGCTCTAGATTGCCATACAGGTTACTGGATGATGCTCTTCGAGATTCAAAAGACATCAGTTTGATAGCAAAATTTTGCAAAACAGCAATACTACGATTAACATCTAGACTGTTTGGCTGAGCCCAAATTTGATTACAATATTGTAAGTGGAAATAAAAAATGGCATAGTAAAGTAGGATAAAAACATCTCGAGGCACAAAATGACGAAGTTTAGCTAAAGCTCCATTAGCCCTTTTATGCTTGGCAACAGTATTATTGATCTGAGACTTCTAGCTTAAATCAGAATCTAATAGAACACCGAGATATTTAATGCAATTTTACCATTGATAAAAAGCCTAAAATCATAATTAAGAGGTTTCCGTGCATGTACTCAAAACAATGTACTCAGTCTTACACTAAGATTTTATTAGCATTAAGTCAATGGCAGAGAAGCTTGAGGGCTAAATTAATTTGTTGTGTCTAAGAATTATTAAAGTGCAAGAGATTGGTGTATCAGCAAAGTGATGTACCAAGGAATATTTGATTGCACAATTCAAGTCATTAATATAAATTAAAAATAAAAGAGGACCTAGAACAAAGCCATGTCTGATAAGATTATTTGCTGACCTGAGGGATACAAATTGTTGGCATCCTGTTAAATAAGACCTAAATAAAGAGAGCGCAGTGCCACGAATTCCATAATGAGAAAGCTTTTTTAGCAGAATTATGAGATCAACAGTATCAAAGGCCTTTTGGAGATCAATAAAAACTCCATATGCATAATTTCCATTATAGAGAGCATCCATAATTTTTTGAGTGAGAGATGTTCTTCAGAACAGTTTGAGAGGTTGAGTTTTTTTTTCTGAAACCAAATTGTTGTTTATACAGGACCTTGTTTGCTTCAATAACGTTTGTATATAAGTTTTTCAAATAACTTATCAATATTTGATAGTAAAGATATAGGTCGATAATTAGTAAGTTCCAATTTGGATCTTTTTTTATGGATCAGGATTACCTTGGCAGTTTTTAAATTAGTAGGAAAAATTCCTGTTGTGAAAGACAAATTAATAATTTTCGAAAGTGGAACAGATAATTCAGTTTTAACAAGAAAAAAAGATTTAGGCTGGAATACTGAATGGCCCTGAAGCTGATGATAACGATGTACCTGTAAACGAGATAAAGCATCAGCAGCACCATTGGAATATCCGGGGATATGCTGCATCAATATATTGATGTTTAATCTAGCAGAAAACAAAAACAAGAACCTGACTAACTCCATGATAACATGATCAACAGAAGTACCACTCCTCCACACCTGAGTAATGGAAGAATGGTGTGAAAAGCAAAACCTGTTGATCGTGCCATTCATGACCCCACATGACAGCTGCTATGATAGCAAAAAGCTCCTAAATGTTAATATGAAAAGACTTGTATTCCACTGGCTAAACCAAAGAAAGCCAATGACAACCATAAACTGCACCAAAAGCAAGCCCTGAAGCGTCCGTAAACAAAGAGACAGCCGCAGAAGAGACAGGATCAGACTGACTGAAACAAACCCCATTCCAGGAAGGTAAAAATTCAAGCCACCAAATAATGTCGGCATGTCTTTTAGAGTTCAACGAAATGTGATGATTTAAACTTGAAACAGTAGTAGAAAGATCAATTAACCGTCTTTATAATATACGACCAGGCTTGATAACTTTGGAAGCGAAAGAAAGAGAACCTATGAGTGATAAAAGATCCCTCTTAGTGCACTTTTCCTTGCCCCTCCAAGGCGTCAGCATAACTAAAAATGTTTATACTTATCTTCGGGAAACGAATTGTTTGAGAAGAAGAATCAATTTCAATCCCAAGATAAGAAACACACTTTGAAGGCCCCACAATTTTATCCTATGCTAGAGGAATGCCAAGCTCAGAAACAGAGACATCATGGGTATCTATATCGGTTTGACATTTTTCAGCAGAAGAAGCACACAAAAGGAAATCATCTGAATAATGAACCATCAAAGGAACCCCCCATACCACCATTAAAATCCATAACAATCAGCAAAAGTATTGAAGATAAAATGAGAGGAACTGCTTCCAAGGGAAGACGTGTATCCGCAAAAACTGATCTTGCCAACTATACCCCAACAAAAACCACTGATCCGGGTAAACAGGACAAGACGAAAAGCATGTTTAATATCCTAGAATTAGAATCAGGTAGAGAATTAAAAACTTCACTGTGAAGGGTATCTTGAACGGCGAGTGGCCGGGTGTCTACCATAGCAGACATTGCAGACGTGTTCGAGACAACACTCTCCGTGGTTCAGGCAGCTTGCACCATTGAAATAATGGCATGTTTCCTATCTCCCATACCCTCTTTTACCATCAACTCTGATCACTTTGCCAACATAAAGTCTGGGCACTGAGGATGATGAAGTGCCAGAACTGCCACCTGCTTGCTGGGGGCACGAAAGGGCGACGAACCCTCCCCTGCTGCCCCAGTGCGCAAGGGACAGGCACTGGCATACTGGCTAAAGCTACGGCAAAGAAAACACAAATTATGTAGTGGAGCATGCCTCAAAAAAACGAACGTACAGGTCATTGTCAACCCGGGACCACCACAGGGACTGATCCTAAGCTATACCAAACCTGAACATTCGATCGTAATTAAGCCAGGCACTAAAAAAAAATTGACTAGCAAAATCACACAGTAGATTGGTACCAAATAAGCTCCAGAATTCCATGAGGCCAATAATGTGGTTAATATGCATGAGATGAATTAGACCAAGCTACCATCCAAGAATTAAAATTGGTAATTTTAGGCTTGGACTGATTTCTTGGAACCAAGCAATCAGAAGGACTTATGTCACCGACAAATTGGAATGACTATTTGTCATGAGACATAGGCGTCTAATTAGGTAAAAGAGAGTCCAAATTGACGAACTCTCCATTTTTAATTTTGTCTTTTGCTGCTTTAGGAATGGCAGGTAAAGAAGCAGATGCTTCCTGAACCGGCGCCTCCGAAGGCAGTGAAAGCCCCAAACTAGAATGTAAAACGTTACCAGTTGCAATATTTGACAATTCGGATCGCGCAACTTGCCTTACTTCTTTGAGCAACAATCTGCAAAATATCTATGGAAAGGCCCTGGTAGGAACAGTAGGAATGTTTTGATTCATAGCTAAATTCAGATTGATATCCGAGTTTATCGGATCTGGATTGTTCAGTGATGATGGTATTGGAATATTATTAGTGTTTATGCTAACACTTGGCGCCACACCAACAGCCATTGGAACTGACAAAAAACGCCACTAATGGCCGTTGATGGCACTCAAAAAATGCCGCCATTTGGAATATCTAAAACTCAAGAATAGGAAACATAGGAAAAAATTCAATTTTCTATTGCACCTAGAACTCTTTATAACTGATCCGACTGTACCCAAAAGCCTTTATCATCATCAAATAAGTAAAAATAATACTGTGTGGGATTGAAAATATCGGAAACTAAAGTTAAAAAAAACAAAAAATTAGGAAAAATAACTTTTCTTTGAGACTTTGACCATGTATTTTTGGGGAAGCTCTTTCCTCAATTTTTTGAGATGATAAAAAATATGAAAAATAATTTTTAAAATTTCAAGAAATGAAGTCTCCGTTTTGATTTTGGAAAGCTTCCTGCTTCAATTTTGAAATAATTAATTTATATACTATTAATGTTATATCCACCTTAAGATCTACTAACTACTAAGAGTATAATTTGGTTTTAATTACATAATAATTAGTCCCGTAAAAACCATCCTACATGTATTATGTATTTTTAAATAAAACTATAGTAGATTGGTATAGATAACATGTTTTCTTTCAGACAATTATTAGTATTATTAAAGCATAAATGATCAAAGTATATCCTATACTATACATAATAGTCTGAATGTAGCCTATATAGCGTAACATATATATACCATTTTTTACTAATGCTATGAGATACAATTTATGTATGCAATTCATATCCACTGTGGGGAGTGATTTCTGAGCATTGCTTCAGACTATGATATGAAATTTCACTACTTTCCTCCACAGTGTTTTGATATAATTTACCTTGATAACGGTGCTCCAATTGTGTATATGACCTGAAAATTTATCGCCTAAATAAGGACACAAAATCCTAGTGCCATGTAAATTTGGGTGTTTTCACCATTCTCTTCCACAGTGACCTGACATAATTTTACCTTAAAATAGATGTTCTAATTGTTTATTTGACCGGAAACTTTACCATCTTGATGAAAACATTTTTCAAACACTGTATATTGTGTGTATGTAAATATTTTATGTGCTTAGTTTTAATATTCACTTGGTTTGGTGGGCTACTTTCAATAGCATACCTTTGATTAAAGCATTTTTTGAAGTTTAGAAAATAATGAAATTTTTGTTCTGAAACTTATATGGAAATAACCGGGGATCCCTTTGAAAAAAAAAAGATACAAATTTTTAGAATAATATATACAAATGTTTAGAAAAAATATGCCGTAAGTTTTTAGAAATGAACATACAATGCAAAAAGAGTTGATTTTTAGATTTTACTATTTTCTTTCCTTCTGGAAAAAATCCAAAAAGATAATCCCATATATGGAAAGTTCATTCTTTTAGCTTTAATTAATATATACTTTCATTGTTTAATAACAAGGGAAACATGGATATTTTTAATTTTAAAAAGTCAAACAGAAAGATTGCGTACCATCCTTAACCCTATATATGCGAGGGAGGGAGGAGGGAAGGATACTGCCCCCCACCCCTGCCACATTTTTTATAGTAACTTCTAAACCACGAGCGATGATGCTGTAACTTACCTAATTTTAATATAAATCTATTCGACACATACTGTCAAAATCTGAACATCATACCTCCAATAGATCAAATGATATGGGTCACAACCTGAAACCACCTATTTTTAAGTGGGGAATCCTATGTAAAAATTGATATCATTATTTTGCCATAACTTTTGCTATAATGTTACGAAACTTAGTGAAGTTACTTAAAATCACAAAATAAAAACCCCGGAAATTATGTGAAAGAACATTAAAATACCTACCCAAAACTGCAAACAGAATGAAAAAAGCTTTCGTAGAACTCTTTTAATCAAATTTCTAAGAAAGTGAGCCATTTAAAATTAATTGTGATAACGTCATCTAAAAAAATGCTGACTTCAGCAAAAAATAATTGGTACCATTTTGTTCCTTTGAGGAACCCCAAAAAGCCAGCATATAGGGTTAAGGTATAAGTCTACAACTTTTTTTTTTCTTAAAACCATTATGTTTATTCCTTAGAAAAATTCAAATTATCTAAGCCTTCAAATATCTGACAGACATCACCTGTGGAGGAGTGTTTTTGAGTACAGTTATTTTGAAGAATGTTTTTCATCTATCTCATATATTTTAGATTTCATAATGCAAAATGGAGATGAAGAAGATATTTTGTTATTGCGCATTGAAGCTTTAAAAAGTACATCTCGTGTAAATATTGTAAATAAAGCAGAAGACAGTGTTAGTGAAGATACTAGAACTAAGCAAACTGTTGATGCTGATGATGCATGTTTACGTGCAGCAGCATTAGGTTCATGTAAAAGACTAAGTATTGCGGGTAATGTTAAAGAACAAGAGAATAAATCCAATACGTCAAATGATATAACAGAACAATCATTGACAACTGAAAGTCATGAATTAATATTACGTCAACAAGCACTGAAATCATTACTGAAAAAACGAGTTGTCAAGACCGGAGAATTGATAAAAAAGGTATACCATATTGTGTTTTGTATAAGTTGACTAGACATATAAGTTGACCTCAATTTCTAGTGATTAAAACCAAGCTTTAGTGCTGTACTCATTGTATAAGTCAAGTACCTTAAGAGCTATGCTTTTAACTAAGGATATTTCAATCCATAACACCTTATATAATCCAGAAGAAACAAGATTTGCTTTCTTTGCATACATAAAAAAAAAATATATATATGAGAGACTACATTCATCAAAATTATTTTTTTTTAATTTTCTAATGATTTTTATATTTTATCTAAAACTTTATCAACTTAAGGAAATAAAATCCTAATGACATGTAAAATTTTGGTGTTTATCTTTGATGTTAAATTTCACTACTCTCCACAGTAACTTGACATAATTTAACTTGATAATGGTGTTCCAATTGTTTATTTGACCTGAAACTTTATCAACTTAATAAGGACATGTAGTAATCCTAATGACATGTACATTTTGGGCGTTTATCCTGGATATGAAATTTTACTACTCTCCTCCACTGTGACTTGACATAATTTTACCTTAAAAAGGTGTTACAAATGTTTATTTGACCTAAAACTCTACCATCTTAATAAAGACATATTTCAAACACTGGTGTATAATGTGTGTATGCAAATCATATTTATGTGCTTAGGTTTAACTTTCAGTTGCTTTGGTGGGCTACTTCAATACTGTACCTTTGATTTTGTTATGATATCTCGAAAGTTTATATATAAATTTTATCCACACAATATTATACGACATTGAAAATGTTGTAGTGTTGAGAATCATTATTTAGTTTTTATTTAGAACTTAGAGAGACAAATTTTATGGTTATTTTGCTCCATTGTGATACAGAAAAGCCGTCATTTTGAAATTTGGAAGCCATGCTAGTAAACATTTAGGGAGTTTCTCTTTTGCTGACAACTGGATTTTTCGAAAAAGTCTATCTAGAACAAATGATTATCTTTAAACAAGCTTCATTTATTTATTTTTACCTAACTTATTTTACGGCATGTTTCTTTGACTGGGCATGCTTCTTTAGTATGTTGATGTGTTCAAATAATTCTTAAAATTGCAAAGCTGAAAACGGTGTTCAAAAACACTCCTTCATATATGATGTCCGACCGTTATTTTGAGACTTGCCTGTTATCAAACTATAATGGTTAGCTATCTTGAATAGTCTTTTTATGTTTGTATTTGTGTATTATTTTAGATCTTGAAAATCTCAATATCAATGAAGTAAGCAACACCAACAACAACAATGTTGACATTAAAGATAACAAAACAGATAACAGCATGAGTAATGTTAAAAGTAACCATAATATACAAATCACCAGCGAAAGGTATCTAAAATCTTACACATCTAATAAATTAAGGATGATTGTTGTGTTTTCTGCTGTTTATTTATGTTGCTACTACACCTCACATGTAATTTAAAGAGATATATAACATTTCTGTAAATCTTTTCTCAGTTTCTTATGTGCTTCTGTAAATCTTATTCTAATTGGTTTCATGTTTGTTTGCAGTGCAATAAGTGCAACTCCAAAAGTAGAAGATATCATGAAAGCTGCTGATAAGACTGACCATGAGTTAAGGAACCGAGTAAACAAGGTAAACATTTTTACTGATCACGGGTTAAGGAAATAAATAAACAAGGGGTTCGAATCCTGCTTCTCTACTGAGGCAAAAGGGGATCGTGGGATCCAGCTATTGCATACCAATATGAAATTAAGTGCTTCATACTTTTTGATCTGCATGTCTCTAAAGTATCCTTTGTTAGTGGGCATAAACCAAATTTTGATGTGGTCATTTTTGAAATAAGAAATAATTTATTTTGTACCTAGAATAGTTTATTATTGAGATTATGTAGTATTATTTTGCTGCAAAATGAAATGTCAAATTCATTTTTTTAAGGATAATAATATTGATAGCGACATCTCTTATCTTTCCTTTATGAAAAAGGAAAACAAGGAGCGACCAAGGTAAGCCCACTTACAAGATTTTGATTGAATATTTGTTAGATTTTTAGCTTCCATGTGTGCAATGGGTCGAGATTAATATAGATTTGTATGGACCACCAAAGATAGTTTTAATCCACATTATTACTGACAGTTGCAAAAAAGAGTAACATTCACATTTCCTTGCGACATAAATCATAGAATGAAAAAGAAAATTATTGAAACAGCATATTTATAATGAAAAAAAGGGCCAAAATTCAAGATTGTCCTTAGCTCATCTGAGTCGAAATAAGAGTAAATATTCACGCCTGCACTTTATTTACTCTTATTTGGATCATTGTAAATAGCTGTGTTCCATTTTTTTCTACCTCACCTCACCTAGGTCATCCTTCATTTTTTCTAATAGTAATGATAGAAATAAAATTCTAATTTAGATCATGCAGTGATACATTGTTGAGTTCAACACTATTGAACAACACTGAGATGCAACTGAACATTAAAAAAGATACATTGAAGTATAATGTTCACTTTCCTCAAAAGAAACGAATTAAGAAAAAACATGCCGTAACATCTGGTCCTGTTAGACCTGATACTGTGCGATACCAGTAAGTGTAGAGTTTGAAATTAATAGTAACTGTGAAGGAGGGTGCTACGCAATTTTAAAGTTTGCTGGCCTCTTCTTAAGAAGCTCATTGATTTTGTGTTTTTTCTACAGATACATATTGTGCACAATTATAATTCATTTATATTTTTTTATTTTTTTTGTAATTGAAACTTCATTATAGAACCTTTATCTGTAACTATATGCCTTTTAAATTTTGTATTTAAAATATGCTTCAGTGTTTAAACATAAGGACAATTAATCATTGTGAGGGAGGGATTTTGGGCATCGCTTCAGGCTTTATAGTCTGAAGCAATGTTCAAAAATTGCTCCACAGTAATTATTTGCTCTTATTTCAACTGCAATAATTCAAAATGCTAGAGGCTGTTTACATGGAGCATTTGATATGAACTTGTACAGGCATGAAACTGATACCGGCATGAGATTATTTTATTTTACATGAACGATTTCATGTCGCTTATTAAAAATAATTGGTCAATTATTAAAAGAAGTTATTATTTGCGCATGCGTTAACACTTTAGAACAAAGGCGCAATCATTTTTATATCGGTTCGTTCTGTTTACATGTAAATCTTGTACCGGTACGAAATCTCATACCTATCTGCTAGACAGGTATGAGATTTGTACTGGTACTAGTTTCATATCACCCGTAGCATGTAACCAAAGATTAAAGTAGAGACCGGTATGAAATAAAGTGAGTTTCATACCAACATGAACTCATACCAGCATGGCATTTGTTCATGTAAACAGCCTCTTACATGCTGCTAATTCCAATCCAAATAACATCAAGTAATCAATGTGGAGGAGAGGTTTTGAGCATTGCTGCTTCAGGCTTTCTAGCTCAAAAATCACTTCTCCACATTGATTATTTGTTCTTATCTCGAACACTGAGTTATTAGAACAATGTCCTTATGATAGATGATTGAACTATGATTGATCTCCTCTATATGTATGCAATTTATTCTTAGATGGACTGACCAGGGATTTGGTTGGAACACACATGTGAAAAAGCTAGATAAGTATGGATGTTAATTAATAATCAAATTTCTTTATTGTAAGGTATTTTAACTGACCGAGAACGTCATGAATGGCATTGTGAAAGATTATTTTATTTAAATTAATGTATGAAAAGAAGTTTCATTATTTCAGTAAAATATATTGCTGTAAACTTTCTTATAGGCATAAAAGGCATCGTTCGACACCCATAATCAGAACAAGTTCTAATGCTGGTAAAAGTGTTCCAGATGAAAATAAACTTGATCCAAAAGTTATAGCATCAATTATGGTTATAAAACATCTGGGTGAAAAGGGTGCTACAAGGTAACAGTATACGAAATATTTATGGTTTCAAAATTTACACAAAGCAATGTTTATTTTTATTATCCTTTTTGACTGGTAATGCATCTTAGAGTAGGATTAGGGTATGTATGTTATGTAATAGTAGTTACTATAGAGGAAGGAAGCAATATTGATTTGTGAGCAGTAAAGCTTATGATCCAACAACCTTGAAAGTACCTGATGAAAGCAAGTTTATTATAATAATACACTGTTCATACTGACAGTCAGTGTACTTGCATTCTTTGTGTACGTTCTTAAAACAAGTATATTCAAATATTACTGTTTCTTTTTTTAGGGATATTTTGAAAGCAGATAATATTTTAAGAGCAGATAATAATGCAGTTGCGAATTGGATAATTGAGCATCCTGAACATTATTTATTTGACATGGAGTATATCAATTTCACCAAGCAACTTTGTGCACATCAAGGTACAAGTAAAACTTATATTAGTATCAGTGGTCGAAAGAAGAGAAATAATCATTGAGAAGGAGGGATTTTTGAGCATAGCTTCAGACTTTGTAGCCTGAAGCTATACTAAACATTACTCCTTCACAATGATTATTTACTCTTATATCCAACACTAAGTATAGTATGTGTACAAAATAACCTATCAATTATATTTGACATGATGGTCATTAGATTACGACCGCTGTGAATATGTATTTATCATGTAGGTAAATCTTAAATCATGCAAATAAAATTTAAAACTAACCCAGTGGGCAAAAACTTGTTCAAAGTCCACAGTAAAGATGCTAGAACAATATTGCTTGACGCTGTTCTAGCATTATTACTGCAGACTTTGAACAAGTTCTGGCCCACTGAGAAGGCTGCCAATCAATTTTATCTAAAATTATAAATTGTTTTGCAAATATAATTTTCAAAATTATATTCCAGCAAAAGTAAGCAGTTATTTGAGGTTAGTATCTTCTCTTTATTTATTTACTGAATAATTATAATAATATAAAAACGATTTATAACTATTTCTCTATTTTTTAGGATATGGATATACAGATGACTATGGGTAAATCACAAATAATTGATGTTTTGTTTTACAATCTCTCCCCTTGGATGTTTGCTTTACTCCTTTATGCTTTTATTTTGATTTTGAGTCTCCTTGTTATTGATACAAAAACGTACTGTTGTAATGAAATCTTTTTAGCAAAACACATCTGGATTGGGTAATCCCTTCTGAAAAACTTAAACCGGTTAAAGATAAGCAGACACTTCATTACAGCACATCCAATCTTTCATTTAATGGTAATGACAAAGAAGAACAAGATGAGTTAGAAGGTATAATTTTCTAAACATGGTTTGTTGTTCTTCATACTTGATCCAAACACCTTTTAAACTGTCTCAAGTAGTAGAAAACACAGTAATTGTCTTTTATGAATTAATTGGTTATTATTAATGAATTTTAAACATAAAAATCGTTTTACTTTGATAGTTAATTTACGTTATACTTAAAATTACCCAGAGAAAAGTTATTTCAGTTTGAAACTGGTACAAGATGATGCTCTTAGTTCTTTCCCATGGTATCCTGAGATGATTTTATTTTATGTTTTAATTTTTTCTTTTAGGATGTGCAGCTGATTGTGGGTAAGGATTGATTGTAAAAAAGCGAATGGTTAATAAATCAATTAATTACACGACTGTTACAATAACAAATCACATTATTTTGTTTGTGATATCTCCAAGAATTTGTAAAACACTCAGTCAACAATTTTACAATTGTTTTTACTTGTTTATTTTACCGGCTTATTTTACTTTATTTGGCTAGAATGTGATTGTGTTACCACAAAGTAATCTACAATATTATAAGCGTCTGTTTCACTAAGGCTTTTTTTCCAAATATTCTCAAAATAATATTATTTTGAGAAAAATGCTCGTGTATCAAGCATAATTTTTAATTATATTGGTTTTTCAAAATAACTCGAAAATATCCGTTCAGTAAAAGCTTTATTCGTAGTAGGGCAAGGGAGGGTTGCAGACATTTCACCGAATACATAATACCTAATGCATTTGTTCACCCTCTCCCCCAGTGTTCTATAAAGCACGGGGGTGAAAAGAGACTCCTTCATAATACATCTTCGACACGTTATCCACTGTCAAAATACGTCTTTGGCGTGTTATCTATATAAATTTTAAAATATTTTGTTAATTTTTAATCTTAAAATAAAAGAATTAAGCATGCATGCAGTTGTTTCAATAGAATGATCTTAACAATATTCATTTGATTTAATTTTAAAAACAGTTGGAGTTTGTTTTTTAAAAAAAATTGTTCAAAAATAAACTATTGTAAGCATTATTTTATGATCAAAATAATATGTCGTACGCTAAAATAATATCGAAATAATATTATTTTGACAATATTTTGAAAAAGACTTAGTGAAACAGCGCTTTATGCCATGTTTATACTCAAGTTATGTTTACAGGTTTGAATCGGAAATTATAAATTCTAATTTTAGAATAAGTCCTGGCTTACATATCTAGCGAAAAATGGGCATCAATTATTATACCCATACAATTATCATACTTATGACCTCAGAGCATAAAACATGTTTGATCGCTTATATGTTTATGTATTTTGATTTGCGAAGTAACCTCAGAAAAAAATTGATAACGAACAGGATTACTCATAAAAAGTTTGCTCAAATTTCAAAACCAAGTAATATTGCAAAGAAAAATTTTACAAAGTGATATTTCAGATAGTTATGAACAATTTAAGATCAACTTTCCATACCATCGTTAGTTCTCTTTTACATTTTGCATGTATAAGTTTAGTAGCATTGTTGTGTTTTTTTTTAGAAAAAAGCACTTGGATCTTTTTGTTCCTTCTGAAAGATTTCAACCTCTTAGAGACAGGCAGAATTCTTGCACCTCTCCCAATTATTCAGTGAAAGAGAATGAATGTGAGGAACACGATCAAGATAAAACAGAAATAGAAGGTAAGCAATAATTTTATGTCAACTTACGAAAAAGGTTTGCATTGATTGAAATAAGTGCAGTGGTACCTTTGTGGGAAGACTACTTTGTCAATGATCTTCAAGCCTGAATATAACTAGCAGACATCACCTGTGTAGGAGTGATTTTTAACATAGTTTTCAGCTTCATGGCTGAAAACTATACTAAAAAAATACTCCTCTATATGGGATGTCTGGCAGTTATATTCAGGCTTGAAGATCACTGACAAAGTCAGTTATATTTAAGCTTGATCTTACAACAAAGAGACCAGTCATAACTCCCTTCTCCACTTTGTTGACTTATTTAGGTCATGGGTTGTCTGTTACCTAAAGTTAAATTCATTTTTCCAACATTCAAGGCTGTAAATTTATAATAAAACAGATGATAAATACGACCACAGTCTAGTGAATTGAAATATACTTGTGTAATTTAAAACCACAATGGCATCAAGATTAGTGAAAAAAGGAACAGCAACAGTAACAGAATCTTTACAAAACATTTTTTAAATTATTAAACAGTCTTATTTTATTCTACCAATTTCACAACACGGTTGCATAATCATTGGTTTATTACAAAATGGAAATAAGATATCTGTGGTTCCTCTTTTCCGTACTAAAATCTACTAAAATCTACTACTACGGTGTACTAAAATATTCTACTCATACTTATATAGAAGCATACTTGGACAAAGCAGAGTTCTCAATGAAAACTAATGGAAGAGGTATGCCGTTAAGGCCACGTCCCGACAATCCTGATGTTCTGATTAGTGATGCATCGTTATTGAATTATGATGATGTAGAAAGTAAATTACCTTATGGTGCATTAGCGAAAGATGCATCGCCGTTAAAAAAGAGCAAGACAAGCAATAAGAAACTGGGTGTATCTCGTTGTTCAAGTGCAAAATCAAAAGCAAGTAATTGTGAATTCAAAACATCACATTTTCATCATTTTTGTTTGGACGGTGAGGTAAGTGTTTGTAGTTTTCTTTATACGTTCTATTATAGATTTATTTCAAGCTGTTCTGAATACTTAATGAACAGCCTCTTGGCAGCTGAAAGATTTCTTCTGGGGTAGTACTAGAATGTTAAAATCCTACTCTTATTGCAACTAATAAAAGATGCATATAGAAAGCATAATACAGAATATTCATGCAAATTTATACAGAAAATTGTCAGATGAAATTGTCAGATGAAATGAGAAAAAACATAAACATAAACAAACCTTTTCAATATAATTATAGAAATGCAGTATTCAGGCTACGTTGCTCTAATATTAAGTCTTAAATTAGGTTTACATGGTTAAAAATAGATTGTAAGGAACGCGATATTCATTTTACCCTGATTCTGTCAAGCTGGTATGAAGATATTTCTTTGTGTACACAGAATTCTAAAAAGTAATGCCAAGATGTATGCTGCATTAATTATTTGCGATGTATATTTAGTTTATTTTGTGTTTAGTTTGAACTTGATGATGATTTACAGTTACAAAGACAAACAAATGCTGCTATCAATATACAAAAGTATGTGTTTAAAGTTTTTCCAAGAAGTACAAGAAAAGCTTCAATATGTTAAGGTGTATTTACACTAGGTGAAAAACCAAAATATGACATTTCATTGGTAGAAATTGACACCCTTTACTTATAACATAATAACAATATAATATTGCATAATTACAAAAGGGAATAAATTGAATCTATCTATTGCAATTTCTACTTGCAAAACATTGTTGACTATGATATTGGAACTTCTTTAGATTATTTCGTGGGCATGCGGTGCGAAAATATATAAAGGAAGTTAAAGCGAATCATGATCAACGAGCAAAGAAGAGATCTGATGCTATTGCATAGTAAGATAAATTTTATATAGTTGTCAGAAAGTGGGCTTCAACATTATGTGGTTGAAACGAGCCTAAACACTTGTTTAAAGTCAGCAGTAAAGATGCTAGTACGACATCATTCGACATTGTTTTAATGTCTTTATAGCAGACTTTGAACAAGTTTTGCTCCCAAAAAGAGTATCAATGATTTTGAAATTGATTGGTTTCTTAAATACTATCTATTCACAGGGCTTGAAATAACTGCTGCTCTTCACTGTGGAGGAGAGAATTTTCTGAATATTTTCAGCCAAATAGGCTGGAAATATTCTGAGAAATCTCTCCTCCACAGTGATCAGTGATGACCGGCAATTATTTCAAGCCCTGTATTCATATTCACAATATTCACAAATCTATTATTTCTTTCAGTGCTGATAGAAAATATCGTCAACATCTAAGACAAATAAAAGACAACATTGAATACAGAGAATCAAATATTATCAAACCAGAATGGGAGAAAGAGCACAAAGCGAGACTTAAACAACACGAGTTGGATAAGAAAGACAAAGCTTATGCATTTTATAAGAAGTATGCATTATCATTTGGATACGTAAATAGTTATGCACATCATCAGAACTTCATCTCATTTCTTTAGAGTTTGTTCACCATTCAACCATATTCAAAACATTTAAAACTTTGACAGCAGAATATGTAGTTAAATGTTAGAACCTCCTATAAGTCCAGACTATATAACGAAATACAATTCTAATCATTACTTGTGTTTCTCAAAATGTTTACATTTATGTTTATTTCAATATGTTTTAAAAAACGATTCTTCTAGACAAGCGAGATTGCAAGCAAAACAAGCAGAACTTACAAAGAAAACTCAAGCATCAAATGGAATATATGAGTAAGATTTATTTCTTTGTGTTTAAGTTTGTTGTGTTGTTGTTGTAATTTAAGGAATATTTGGATTGTAATTAATCTTATTTTTAGAATATTTCATGACAATGGTCCATCGAAATCTGAAATGAAACAAGCTGCTATAAAGATACAAAAGTAAGATTTACACTCATATTCTATTTTATTGTTATCTCCTTTTAAGTAATAAGTTTAGTTGCTGGAAGTGCAGGGCTCGAAATAACAGCCGGTCATCGCTGTGGAGGAGAGATTTTTCAGAATATTTTCAGCCAAGTTGGCGGAAAATATTCTGAAAAATC
>JAULBZ010002614.1:0-18370 GCA_032360805.1 Neoturris breviconis | reverse complement strand
GGTTTCAACAATAAATATTCAACAGTTAACAATGTCAATTTCCTCAACTATATCGTCTTCATCGATGATATTAAGTTTGTGTAAGTTGTGGTGCAGCGTCAGTGATATCATTTTTGGAATTCAGTTTCATAAGGCTGCTACGTAAGCATTGCTGCTGTTTCAAATAAATGCCCTTTTCAGAGGAGAGGGGGGCGTGTTTAGGGCGTTTAATCAAGGGGGCGTTTAATCGATGTATTACAGTAGTTGTTGTTTAAAGAATTAGTATTATGGTACAGGCTTCATTCAGAGTACATGTATAATATAGTTTAATGCCACACAACAATAGTACTGTTGTCTGAAAAAAACGTATATACCAACCTATTATATATTTATTTAAAGATACATTACACGTTCTATACAAAGGATGGTATTTATTAGCCCTATTAAAGTTCTATTTAATATATCTATTTTAAATATAGCATGTTTTACTAGTTGATGCTATGAAGCACTTTATTAATAAGATCTTCCTCTGTTGAATTGTGTATTGTCTTTATATTCCTAAAGATAGAACTTATAAATACGAAATAGAACTGCTCCAATTTCAGTTTAAAAAATACATGTTAAAAATCATATTAAAAAAACATATGATGACGTCATCAAAAAAGTGCTGACCTTATCAAAAAATATTAAGTTAAATTGTTCCTTTGACGATGGACTATAGTCATACTAAGTTTCATAAAGTTGCCATTAGCCAATCAAAAATTCTAATGGGTGGGGGGAAAAATCTGCGAAAAAGCCAGTCCTATTAGGGTTAAGTAGATTAATTTTTGCTGGAACCAAATTTTGGATTTATCGTGCAGATTTAATTTTGTGGTTGTTTAATTTTCAAAACTTTTGTGCGGGTTTAATTTTGCGGATGGTTAATTTTCAAATATTCTGCTGGGGTAATTTTCGTTGTGACATGAAATTAGAAGAAAGAAAATCATAAAAATGCATTTCTATCTTCTAAATCAAGTTCGTATTCAGTATTCAGTTCTTCCACCAATTTTTCAATTGGATTTAATTTCTCGGTGCAAAAGTGCAAATTTAGGATTTTTCGCAAAATCCGCACAATCCACCAATATGAATCCATTTAAGGTAGTATTTAAGGAAAAAAAGTTGTTGCAAAAAAACTGCAGAGGGTCAATTTGACCTCCCCAGTCTAGATAGAATCAATAAAAATTAATAGCTACAAATCGGCTAATTTTTTAATGTCTAATGGGATTCTAGTTTTAATTTAACAAATTTGTTTAGTATCACTATTAATTAAATGGCTTTGCCTAATAAATCCATTTAATGGATAATGGAAATTATTTTTGCTCAATCTGCCTAAGTAGAGATTACTCATAGTGAAGTTGAATTCATTTAGTCGCTCAGATCACCTCTTACAATGGAAAATGTTTTACTACTTTTGCTATAGTTGGCACCATTTTGTAGCTTCAAAGATAAAAGAAGATCAAAACTAGAACTAATCTTCTGATGTCATGATCGCGAGAGAAGATTCATTTTGAAAACAGACAACAAAAAATGCACCTGCTTTTTTGCTTTTAGAAATAAATATACTAGAACAATGCTTGTATACATTCCAAGCTATCAAATATCAATGATTCATTAATTAGAAATACTTATTACTTGCCTGATAGGGCAGAAGATTAGGCTTTCTGTTTTGATTCAACTAAAATGTTTCATTTAACTAGTTAAATATTATAAAAGGACAGTTAAGAATACTTTTTGTACAGTTGAGAAGCAAAAATTCACAAAACCGGTTCAGGTTAACATTTGTTAGATTTTTTAATTCTGCAATCTCAGTTGCCAATTCTATGGGGGGTAAAGCTTGCTTTACCCATGTTAGTTGCAAAGACGCTTCTTTTTGTTGTTTGTTTACATTGCACAACTTAGCTACCATTTTTATTGTGTGTGTGTGGTCCTTTGCACAGGGGCTCCCATTTTTTTTCCCTTTCCCTTTGCTTCTGCTTCTCAAGTTTCTGTTTTTCAAGTGATTCTGTTTATTTCTCATCCTGTTTTATCATTGCTTTTATAATAATTACAAGTTCCAAAGATAATGTGGATCCTCCGTGGTATCACTTTTTACTGCCTCTTGTGTTTTGTTTTGGATAGAAAAGAAAAAAGTATCTCGTTCTAGTAGGCGAAACTTACTTCAACAATCAGACGAATTTCCCAGGCGTTCGTTAGCAGATTAGAAAAAACCACTGAAAGAAACCCTAGTACTATTATGCAACCAGTTAAGTTTAGGTTCGTCGGGAAGTGTTACAGTTTTAGCCCAACGTATTTACCAACATTACAATATTATTTTACCACCCACAATTACACCACCTAGTAGAAATGTCACCGCTAACTTTGAGGAAGAAATCAATCGTGATTCAAGCTCGAACGATTTTCCTATAGGCACAGTTCAGAACCTGATTTGAGAGGAATTAGCAAATTTTATTCACCAATTCAACCTCCAACCCCGATTAAATCAATCCCATGCTATCCAATCGGCTGCCGTAAACATTCCACAACAACAACCCCCCGCAACGTCGCTAGTCAATCAAAACCATTCGGCTGCCATAACCTAACAACAAGACCGCCACCCCCCGCAACGTCGCTACTTAATCAAAATATACCGGCTGCCGTAAACATACAACAACAAACCCCCACAACTTCTCTTTTACCACAACTTACCCCCACGATTCCAACGTGGTTCACCGATAATGCTACACAAAATTTCATGCCTTCCGCAATGCAAAATCAAAACATTCCGCTATCATACACCAACTATCATACATCAACTGCCCTAATAGGCAAACTACACCCACCTCGGCGGTTGCCAACCCATCATATTTACCCAGTCAGCAGCATTTCCAAGCCCAGCAGCCCTTTCGTGTCCCCCCTCCCCTCCCAACAGGTTTCAGCAACAACCACCATGTCTTCAAACGGTGCGCCCACGTGTATATACTTTAATAATCAAGGATGCCACATACAACGGTGCCGATATGCCCACTCCTGCAGTACTTGTTTGGGCAATCACCCGCAATCAACCTGTACAAAATTTCGACAGTGATAGTTTAGCATCTGCTAATGTAAATAAGGACTTAAACAGACTATTTAATTCTATACCGTCTGCTGTATTAATGTTGGCATTTTAGGTTAACTCTTAAAAGATCACATAGATCAAAGTTTTGTTGCATTTTTTAATACGTGGTTTTTCCGAAAGATTTCGTATTGGATTTAATGGTCCACTATCAATGGGTCAGGAATGTAATTTGCTCTCAGCTAGAAATAATTTTGCAGCAGTCAGTGAAGCCATTAATAAAGAATTGATACGCAGCCATACATCAGGTCACTTTGTAGCACATCCTTTGGCTTGCTTTCATTGCTAACCATTAGGTGCTGTCCCAAAAAAGGACGGCAGTCACCGCATAATTTTGGATCTGTTATCACCTAGAGGATCATCTATTAACGAGGGAATCCTGCCTGAACTTTACACCGTCAAATACTCTTCATTTGATGAGGCAGCACAGTTAGTTGCAAAATTAGGTTCATCTTCATATATGGCCAAATTAGATATAAAACATGCTTTTCGCTTATGTCCAGTGCACCCATCAGATTGGCCTTGTCTATTATTAGCAGGACCACTATTATTTTGATACTCATCTCCCATTCGGAAGCTGATCTTCCCCATTTATTTTCAACCAGTTTGCAGAAGCACTAATGTGGATTCTGGTTACAATATATGGTGTTGCGTACGTACGCCTTAGATTACTTAGATGATTTTTTCATTTGTGCACCCTCAGCTATTGCTTGTCAAGAGGACATGGATACAGCAAAAAATGTTTTTTCGCTCCTTGGGGTTCCATTGGCTCCAGACAAAATCAAGAAATATGACATTTGGATAACCACATTAAAATTATGGTCATCGCGTAAAAAATGTACAATAAGGGAACTTCTGTCACTGATTGGTAGCCTTTTATTCACATGTAAAGTTATAAAGCCAGGCAGGATGTTTTTTCGACTATTAATAGACCTATCAACCACCGTATCTAACCTAAGTCACCATATATCACTAAATTCAGAGGCGCAAGCAGACATTTCATGGTGGATCCAGTTTCTGCCATCATGGAATAAAAAAGAAAAGATCCAGGCAGGACCTGTAGCATCAGCGGCCTTAAAGCTGTACACCGATGTATCAGATAAAGGATTAGGCGCAGTATATGGTAATCACTGGAATTATGCAGAATGGCCAGACTGATATCGTGTTCACTATATTAATTACAAGGAATTATTTGCAATTGTAGCATGTGTGTTTGGGGGGTTAGTTAGAGAAATAAGCAAATTATTGTATTTACTGACAACTTTACTAATGTCCAAGTGTGGAAGTCAGGCTCTTGTAAAGACAAAAATATGATGCACCTAATTAGAGCTTTGTTCATGTTTACTGCCAAGCATAATATCAACAACTTATTTCAACATATACCAGGCTATACTAATGTATTAGCAGATTCTTTATCTCGATTACAGGTTCAGAAGTTCCGTTCTCGTCATCAGTCATCAGGCCCAGAACCTACAACCATCTCTAAGACTGTGTGGCAGCTGTAACACTTGAGGTGCAGTATTACTTACAATCATCACTGGCGGCTAGGACGTTTGGTACCTATAATTCAGCATGGAATAGCTATTCGCGGTTTTGTGTACCTTGTCACCAGATGCTTTTACCATTAAATCAAACAGTTTAAGTTTATTACGTAACATCACTAGCAAGGCAATTGGCTTATGCATCTATCAAAGTATATTTATCGGGCGTTCAGTAACATAGCAACATTATGGGATATCGTGTTCAAATTCACCATATGTCCCAATTATATTATGTCTTGAAAGGTATCCGCAGAGTTTAAGGCTCAAGTCAAAAGAGAGCCAGACACCAACCGATAACTATTGCTGCATTAAATCGCATAGTCTGTTATATCAATAATCTGTCAAATAATGGGAATGTACTCCCGTGGGACAAGTTAGAACTCACTCGCGTTTTGTATTAAATTCTTGTTTGTTCGATATTGATACTAACACTTACTATGATATAATGGCGATAACAAATTTTAACTACCATACTTAAAGTGTGACCAGGATTACGTAAATAATAAAATGATTTGAGAGGGTCGGCTGTTCAAGCGGAAGCCACAAGAAATTATTTGTTATTTGTTGTCAAGAACAATCAAAAGAAACTACTATGAATAATGAAAACAAATTTCAACTAGTGTTATTTGTGAAAAATGTCATCACTTATGCAGATCAGCATGCATGCTTTAGAAAACTCCCAAGACATGATATGAACACCATCAGACTGGCAGACAGAGAAATTTCTGCTGACCTGGGAATCAGAGCCAAACTTGAACTAAAAATATAGACTATATAAAGAAAATACCAATGGAAGAAGCAATGGTGTAGCTACATGATTTATATGAAGTTTTGTTTTCTCTAGCATTTATTTATCAATCAAAGTTTATATTTTTCTCCCTTCTGTTTATGTCTTCTGTTCACCATTCTTCCCATCATAGTGTGCACTTGTAACTAGGTACGTGCTATTCGTCGTCAAAGGTGGTGTAAATAATATTTTGTTTGTTGAAGATTCTTTAAAAATTATTTGCAATACTGTATGCTAAAAGTATTATTTCATTTCACTGTTTTGAATTTTGGTTAAGCAATGGAAACTGTCCTGGGGTTATGACTAAGACGGTCTTTATTTGTTGTAATTTTCTGTATGGTTTTCAACAATCACAGCCACGGAATGCGATTATTCAACATAATAACTGTTTCTCATAATAGATATTATCTATACTTGCAACAACAAACCCAAAAAACTATAATTAAATCGCTTAATTAGCTAAAATTAGCTCTGTCCCGATCTTTGCAGATTTTGTCCCGATCTTTGACATTATTCCGCAGAGGCGCTTTGCGCTTTCTCGTTTTTTCCCGGAAATTTCCTGGATTCCCCCAAATTTTCCGGATTCTTTCCTTTACATCATTTTTACGCACTCTCGCTTGCATTTCTAAGCCTCTGCAAAGAAGAGTGCAAAATGGATGCCAAAAAAGATTCATAGTCAAAGCCACATAGAAAAATTATTTTTTAAATATTTTCTAAGCCAAAATGTGATTGTAGTCAAATCCTTTTAAACAAGAAGAGAAATTAAAAAAATCTTTCAAGTCAAATATTTAACTTTTGAGTAATAATTTTGTGCGAATGTGGTCGAAACCTCGTAGAATTCAAATTTTCGAAAATGTGCTTTAAGTCTCCAGTTTTGAATAAATTTTGCAGATAACACCAACCGAGCCACGATTAGTTTTCTGGGTTTTTATTGATTTTTAGCCTATGACATCATATTTAATAAGCAATGACTTCATTTTTGGTAAATTTGTTTTTCAGATTTAAATTCTTCTCAAAATGTTAGATTAGAAAACTCTCAAGAAGCAAAAATGAAGCTATCCTAAAGAATTTTCATTAAAAAAACAGTACATTTTGCTGCCAAAAATGCACCCTAATGTCATTGAGCAAAAATAAATTTTAATAATTATTTTTTCACTAACGCTATCGACTTAAAACTTAATGACTTTTCAATTAATTCATCATTCAATGCACCGGTATGGAAGTATTACTAGTTTAAAAAGTCAAAACAAATCGCACATGGTTCATGCTTTGGCTACTCTATCAGAGGGGAATTAGCGTCGGTTAACATGACCGATATTACTATGCAATCTCCCGGTCAGTAGTTGATTCTTGCCGGTCATTGTCGGATGACCGGCACTTATTTCAGAGCCTGGCTAGTGATGGGATTCATTTAAAAAAAGCTTAAAAAAGCCCATTCCTATTAGGTGCTTTTAACATAATACCTTTTGTTGCTGACACTTATCAAATAACTTCTTAAATCAGACATGAAATTGCAAGATCACACAAGAAAATATTTACATGTTGTGACAGCCACTGTGGTACTTTCTGTAGTAGTATGTCCAAGGGTAGTAGTGGTAGATTCAGGGGTGGTATTTCTGGTAGTTGGAGTAGTGGTGGTAGATGGAGGGGTGGTACGTGTAGTCATTTCAGGAGTTGTAGTTGTGGCAGCTATAGTTGTAGCGGTAGATACAGGGGTTGGTCGTGTAGTCACTTCAGGAGTGGTAGTTCTGACATCAGTGGTATGTGTAGTCACTTCAGGAGTGGTAGTTGTGGCAGCTTGGGTTGTAGTGATAGATACAGGGGTGGTAGATGTTGCACTTCCTGAAAATATAATGTAATATAAATATAAACAAGAAGCCGAATCGGCTTGAAAAATCGCGCCTTTTTGGATGAATATGACATTGAAAGATTTAGTACGGCACATGTGCTGTAACGAGTTGTGAGACCTGGGACTCAAGGTGAGAACTGAGACCCAGGACCGTACTATTTGTAACTGAGACCTGAGACCTTATATTTTACAGACCAGATCTGCGCAAGATTTTCCAAAATATTATATATATAAGTGTGATTTTTTCTTAATTTTGAAGAGGGGGTAATTCTTTTGAAAATATAAAAGTTTGTTAAAACAATCCCTGTTGTTGCTGTTTATATTTTTAACAGGTAAATACTATTTATAGAAAAAATAAACAAAATATATAAACTTTTTGAGAATTAAAGACCCAATTTTACATTTTACAGACCAGATAGTACATTTTACAAACCACAAAGTCATTTTTTGGTGTCAGAGTGTTTGTTGCATTGAACAGGCCAAAAAAGCCAGAGTTTTTAAGCGCAAGTTTAATAGAGTGAAATTCTAATATTATACATTTTAATAATAACCAGAAATGTGATGAGCACATGCAATAATTCATATTTTTTTCAAAAGAGAATGTTGATGTTTGTATTAGCCCTTTGATATAACATTGAGTGTGAAAATCAAAATTTCAAATGAAAGACCCATGGGCTTAGAGTAAGTTCATGTGAAGAACATGACTATGCTGATTCAAAGTTCAGAATTATTAAATTAGTAAACTTGGGTAAGTAGGGGAAATGCGTAATGGTTTCAAATCAACAGCTATATATAGCCATTTTAACAAGATAAAGTTTTTATATTCAAAGTATCTAAATGTCCAGCAGCATTTTACATCTGGCAGTCGAGGTTTGATCTTATTTACTGATCGGTGGGGTGTTATATTCTGTGAATATTGTAGCTATAATTATCTGCATGCTAAACCGAATAAATGGTACGTAGTTGTTTAGCTTCCTGAAAATTTGAAATAACCATCCCTGATGAAAAATTATTTCTCCCACTCAGAATGAATGCCTAAAAATACTGTGACACAACTCAGACATTTTGATATCGACATATCCAATTTTACCTTAAAGTATATAAAAGATGAAGTTTTTTAGATTGTCTAGCTAAATGTCTGGCAGAGGTGTTGAGGTTTGCTCTTATTTATAGAGCAGTATAGGTATGGCCAGTCAAATACTTCGAGATCAGAAACTTTCGCGAAAGTTATTTCCACAAAAAACTTCAAATAGACGAAATCGCAAAGGTTATGCTCGCAAAAAATACATACATCCAAATAGCCATTGGCAAATGTTTTTTCTGCGAAAATATAGGGAATTAAGCCATTTGCATTTTTTTTTTCACAAATAATTACGTTTCACTATTTCCTCAACATAACCACAATATGCAGTTGCTTTTGTTTCTTTTTTGGCATTTCTGGTCCGGGTCTCTTTCTATTTACCGTAAATACGTTAGCGTTACTGGAATTTGCAGTTGTCAAATCATTCTCGATCTCTGTTACACAAAACATCCAAGAATTTCTTCTTCATTCGGATCAGCATATTAATTGTTTAACTAGCTATGGTGGGTAGGCAAAGCATGCCCTAGTTTCTGCTTGCGAAGAAAAAAAATGATTGCCGAGTGTTTCTGCTTGCAAAATGCAAATATTTCGCAATTTATTGACCTCGCAAAACTTTGATATTTTAAAATTAGTGATAGTATAAAATTAGTATATAGCTAGGTATACTCTAGCGACTAGTAAAAAGCACCATCACCAGCAACCTAATAAAAATATCTACCCAAACAACACCTCACATCTTTTTTCAATGAATACAGCTACATAACTACATAACTACACAAGGTAGGCTAACTCTTAAACTTTATAAGGTAGCCATCTAGCTAGAATATTTTGATAGCTAGCTAGATAGCTAGATAGCTAGCCAGTATTGGTGTTTGAGTCTAGCAAGCTCTAATCATGTACACTGCATGAAGCTATAACATGCAGTTGCTAGCAAGTAGTAGTATCTTATTCTATGGCTACAGATTAATAAATAAAATCATATCTCTTACCTTTCATTCAGACAGACCAATCTCCACTCACTCGTCTGTCTGTCATGTCGCTTTCATTGCCGCTCTCGCTCTTACTTGGTTTTAATATATTAGAGACGACCCCCTATTTTGTAGCCTGATCTACAGACAATGGTCGATCCTCTCTCATTGAGATCTGGAATACGAATTGTACTTGGTCTGTGGAAGAGGCTACCATTTTGATGTTTGGTTTTCCCGATTTTTCTTGAAAATTTACGAATCGGAAAGTAATGAGTGGATTGAAACCTCGCTTTTTTCAAAATTATTTATCATATTGAGAGTACTAAAAGACATAAAATAGCCATATCAGCCCCTTTTTTTGCCACTAATACGAAAAGGTAACTTTCTTTTGAGCTGCTATAACGAGAAATATAGGTCTAATCAGAATCGGAAAAAGTAAGTCTAATCGGGTTTATCAGCTGCTGCGGGATATATAAATGCCTGCGGAAAATCACAAAAGTTGCCTGAATCAGGACCGCTGCCAACGTCCGTTTCAATAAATCCCTCTCCTACACAGAGGCGGGATTTAATAAACTGTAATTTCAATATAGATACATGACCAAATCAAAAAGCCATTTTTATGTCAAATTGAAATTACTTGAAGAACAACACACACCAGATACTCAAAAACAAAAATAACGAGAAACAATTTTATTCTTAAGAAAATATTCCATGAAAAAGACAGAGCAATAATGAAATCAAAATAATTATGGCATATATGCATATAGATTTTATTAGTATGAAAAACTTCTTTAAAAAAATCTTCCGTAATAATTTTGAAATTATGAAGAAAAAACATATTACATTGAAATAAAATTTATCAATACTTGTAGAAACAATAAAATTAGTGTTATGTTTTGATCTAGCTCAAAGAAATTGTGTGCAAGTTTTACAAAGTATTTAGAAATAATCATTATTTATGTGACAAAGTCATCTTAGTAGGGTTGTCATGCTTAAACGACAATTGCACAGCATTTTTTCAACTCAAGTAACCGAGTGAAAGTAAAACCAAGCAAATATGATTTGCATACAAACATTATACATCATAATATTATGTATATTATACTACACAAAAAATAGAGAATGACCTAATATAGAAAAACATTATATGCTATGTGCTATGTGCTTTAAATATTTCAAAGAAATCTTGTCTTAACCCTTACAATATATATAAAGGCTATATTTTGAAACCACCTAGGGCAAAATTTCATTACTTCTTGAAAAAACAATTGCATTATTTCTTCAAACATAATAATGAATAACTCAAGTTACGTTTGGATTTGAAACATGTAACTTGTCCAATTACTACTCATGGTGATGGGAAGCATTTGGCAAATGTGATCATTCCGTTTCCACCGATTTGTCAAATTTTGGGGTTTTATTTGGGTTTTTGGTATTATTTTACCCTCTTTCTGTTTAAAATAATAAAACCCGTAAAGTACGTAAAGAAGGCATTGATTAGCTCACAATATCCGAAAACACTGGAAACAAATTTCTAAATGCTAACACTTCAGGAACATGGTCTATTAAGCAAAGTGGGTTGCCGCCGATGCCGATACCTCAAAGTGATAGCAATAGCCCATCTAAACTTTGTTTGGTGGGCTAAACTTAATATATTCGCAATGTTAATATTCTGTCAGAATGTACTGCTGATAATACATTTTTGAAAACCATCATTGTTGTTCATTTTTCACCAACAGAGTTGATATTGTGGAGTTAACATAATGGGATACAAAATTCATTAACATATCGAGTTAGTTATTTGTAAGGTGAAACTTAGTATGTTAGGCTCATTATGAACAAATTTATTACAATACAAACATATTATTTATATGTAAGATATCTATCTGTGTAGCAAGATTCATACAGTTGTCAACTGAATCCGTGTAAAATAGCCTAAATGATGCATTCCTAACAATTAGCATCTTTTTTAACCCTATAATCGATGTCTTAGTTCCAAGATATATTCAGAGCAAAGAGCCTGAATACCGCATTCCAATATTAGCATATTTTTAAACCACATCACATCGAATAACTTACAGACAGTGCAAATAGGTTATATTTGGAGCTGTGGTATATAGCACTGTTTTGAAAACTACAGGCCTGGATGAACTTAATGAGATAAAACAATGTTTGTATGAAGTCATTCATTTTTAATTCATTCTGGTGACATCATTTTTCCCTGTTTTATGGCAAATCACATTTTTTCGAAATTCTGAGCAACTCTAACGTTAAAATGTGAATTCTTGATGTGTAGACGTGAGGAACTTGCGCAGCTCAAATTTGTTTTTTTGTGCGCTATTTGTGCTGTATCCAGAATTGGTGGAGCATGTTCTGGTAAAGAGTTTCAAATTTACTAGATTTGTCGTAAATATATTGGAATTATACCTAAATAAAGTAAAAAGCACATAGTCTGTTTTCGTCTAAACCTGCCTATGTACATTGACATCAGAAATCATTAATAAGATTTTCATTATAGCTGTTGGTACAATATATTCAATGCATTATCATGTTAATGAATGCTGATGTTAGTGTACTGTACATTGTACTATGTAAAACATTCAAATTTAGTCAGACTATTTGAACAGGGACATAATTTTAACATTTACAATCTTGACATCTTGACGTAGTAAAGGTAAATAAATACTGGAAACGCACTTACCACAGCCAGCTAATGAAGATTCATCAGAACCATCAGTGCAATGGTCGATTCCATCACATATGACATTATCGGAAACACAATGAGGATTACCAGAAGCACATCCATATTGAAAATTACGACATACATCTAGAAGAAGAAATGGTCTTCTTAACCTGTAAAAATATCTGATACAAACTTTTGTGTGATTATAGAGACACCCACAAATTAATGCTGTGTGTATTGCAATTCAAATAAAGACATTATTTGTAAAACTGATAATAATGCATAGATGCACGTTCTCTAGAATATATATGCACATATAAGAGGAATTAATTTAGCTAATGAAATGGAAAATAAGAATCTTGCAAACAAGTCAATATTTTACACATTATTTTTTGCTTTTTATTATATTTTTGCAACTTTGTTAGGAAAAAGATTAGTGTCTATGCCTGAAGAATACTCTATGTTTTTAAACATTTCCCTCAACATCAGTCATTGGAACAAAATAACTTTAACAAATAAACAGATTATTTTTTTGCTAAATACTTGAGAATAAGTATGTCTGAAGCAATTCAAAACAATCTCCCTTCCATAGCAATTAATTTGTGCTTCGTTTGAGCACTATTATTATACAATAAAATTTGTATCATTATTCTACGGACAAAGTCAGGGTTGCATCAAATGATGTCTATTAAAAGTAACCAACATACCCGTAATATGCTCTGATAAGTGCCTTGGCACTTATTAAATTTTCAGGGTTTTAGGGGAGGAATTGGGGAGGGAGAAAGCAGTTAATGAAGAGAGGTGCTTATTTGTTTATTGACTTTTTGTACTAAAATCACAAAAGTTGAAGTCAAAGGTATGGTATTGAAGGTAGCCCACCAAACCAAGTGAAAGTTAAACCTAAGCACATAAATATGATTTGCATACACACATTGTACAGTGTTTGAAATATGTCTTTAAGATAAGAAAGTTTCAGGTCAAATAAACAATTGGAACACAATTTTTAAGGTAAAATTACGTCAGGTTACTATGGCAGAGTGTAGTGAAATTTCATATCAAGGATAAACACCCAAATTTTACATGGATTTAGGATTTCATGTTCTTATTAAAGTCCATAAAGTTTCAGTTGAACACCTTTATCAAGGTAAAATTATATCAAATCACTATGGAGGAGAGTAGTGAAATTTCAAATTATAACCTAAAGCAATGCTCAAAAGTCACTCCTCCACAGTGGATATGAATTGCATACACACCAAATAAATAATATGTTATAGTATTATAGTATTATACATAAAATAGTTTTTGCTATCCCTATTAAAGTTTTAACGGTTTTTACTAGCTGATGTTATAAAGCACTAGAGGATAGAACAATGTAACAGAAGAATATATTTTCTTTATTATTCATCATCTTTTTATAAGAATCATTTATTACAAAAACTTCCTCTGTTAAATTGTGTATTGTCGCTATATTACTAATTTGCATATGGAGTCATTATCTTTTTATAAGATTCTTTTATTAAAAAATCTTCTTCTACGGAATTGTGTATTGTCATTATATTATTAATTTACATTGAGAGTTATTGAAAGTAGCCCACCAAACTTATACTTATCTAGCATAAGCAACATATATGTGCCTAAGCACTCGTCTTAAACAAGTGCTGCATAACTGACTAAATATATATCTCATACATCTGTTCAAATCTGTTCAGGAAAGTTAATCACTGAGAATAACAATTCAAAACATTTGAATAAGTGCACGTGTAAATTGAACCTCTGGTCTGTTTGCTTTTGCAGTTAATTAATGTAATACATTGACGTCAGAATCAATTCTATGCAACCAGAAAATAATTATTTCTTTTTCATGATAGCTTTTGTACCATTATTAATTATAATGCCGCAATGAAGAGTGGAATCAAGCATATTTTAAATAAATTAATCAATAATGAATAAATTATCATACATTAACGCATTTCATGTCAATGAATTCTGATATCAATGTATTACATTAACTGCAGAAGTAAACAGACTAAGAGAGAGGATCGATCATTGTCTGTAGATCAGGCTAGCCAAACCAAGTGGAAGTTGGTTAAGCACATAAATATGCACAAAAATATGCAACAAAGCAAGCATCGTCATATTAAATTAAACTGTTGAAACATTTTTTACAGACACTGACTTCAATTGCATAAGACTGAGTGCACGCATGATATCATGGCTGTCAGGCTATGTGACCAGTTTGTGATTTTTGTTTATATTTTGTTCTCCAGTGACAGAAAAAACTGTCGCCAGTTGAAAATTCTCTTGAGCGAAATTAGCGTTTCGAAAGATTATGTCTTAGGTATCACCAAAAAGACGTCTAAACGATAAAATTGACTCGTATCTCTTTGGTAGGTATCACTAAAATGACGTCAATAATATTGACTCGTATCTCTTCCGCAGATATCACTGAATATCATGCAGATATCACTAAATGACGCCTAAATATTGACTCATATATCTTCCATAGATTTCACTAAAATGACGTCTAAACGATAATATTGACTCATTCTCTTCCGTATGTATTACTAAAATAATATTTGAGGGATAATATTGACTCAACAAAAATCATAAATTGAACATTTTGGTGAATGTAAATCAAATGTTCAAATGTTCGACTTTTGAAAAAAACCCTTTTTCGCCGATACTTGGTCCCAAAGTGACAAAATTGAAAAAAATTGGTCAGCAGTCTCGTAATATTGCCTAGAATGCCATAACCAAATTTCAGGACGGTCCATTGGCCCAAAAAGTCAATTGGACCCATTTTTGCCCAAAACCCAGGACTGATTGGACGAAATGGTGAGCCCTTCTAGAATATCGCCACGAATGCTGGTACCGAATTTCAAAATGGTAGCACTTTGGGGAGCATGGTCTATTAAGAAAAGCAGGCCGCAGCTGCCGCAAAGTTATAGCAATAGCCAATCCAAACCATGTTTAGTAGACTAAAAATGACTGTCAAAAAGATTCATGGTCAAAGTTCCACAGGAAAGTTAATTTTCAAAAAATCCAAATGCAATTCTGGTCAAATCCTTATATAAACAGTGAAAAAAAATTAGAAATCGACAGTTCGTCTTATATAAGTCCCGTTTCGTTCGTTAAAATGACTTGGAAATCGTTAGTTCATCTTATATCCGTCCCATTTTCTTCGTTAAAATGACTTGCAAATCGATAGTTCATCTTATATCAGTCACATTTTCTTTGTTAAAATGACTTGCAAATCGATAGTTTGTCTTACCGTAATTATCCGAAAGAGCGCCCCGGCTCGAATGAGCGCCCCCCTCGAATGAGCGCCCCCCCCTGAGAGTCAAAATTTTTTATGAGCGCCTCGGCTCGAATGAGCGCTCCCCCCTAGACCCAAAAGGGGGCGCTCATTCGAATTTGAGCTCCAGAAAGGGGGTGCTCATTCGAGTTAAAGGAGAAGCTGGAAATCTAAAATCGCCACCCCGTAAAGTTATCGTCAAATGGATACTAAAAGCGTGGGAAGAATTAACTCCAGAAATCGTCAAGAAGTCTTTTAAGCCGTGTGGCTTGAACCTCTCGGTCGACGGGAACGAAGATAATGATATCCACTGTTTTAAACCAGGCCAGCCATGTGAAAAAGGATTTTCGATGCTTAAAGATCAGTTGGTAGTTTTAGACAAGGCTGAAATAAACCCATTTAATGAGGAAGGGCCGCAAGATGAAGAGGCTCCTTCATTCATGATCGTCGATGAGGACAAAGACGATGATATCGACATTGTGTGAATTTCTATTGTTTATTTCAGGATAAAAAATAATATCTTTCAAATTTGTACCGCGCCTTGTTCTAAAATCGGCTATCATATCCTTACTATCAATATGGTACCACTCACTAGGTTTTGTATATCTACATATCTCAATGATTCTGTTTCTTACCCATTGCTTCAGTGATTTTTATGTCGATCACCAGTATTTTGCTTCAAAAGCCAATTAAAAAATCTAAATCGAAAGACCATTTAAAAGCTATTGAAAGACGCTTGCATTTATGGGACGTTGGGAATATTAGAGAATTGCTAATGGACAACAACCATTCAAGAACGTATGAATTTTACAACCGTCGCAAATTATATTTCGAAAACATCACAGAAATTCAAACTTTTAATGCAAAATGTAAATGGTGCACTTAAGCTAATAACTAATAGTACGTATAACGGAATCCTTCCACTTAATAACGAAAAACTTATTTTATTGAAAGAAAAGCACCCTGAACCAAAAGAAGTTTCCGACGACATAATGATGCAAGGTCAGTTAGAGAGAATACACCCCATTGCATACCAATCAATTGACAAAGCCATGGTATTGCAAGTTGCAATAAACATAAAAGGAGGCTCTGGTCCATCAGGTATGGATGCTGATGGTTGGCGTATAATTTTAGCATCCCAATTTGGCACCACATCATCAGATTTAAGAAAAGCTTTTGCCAAAGTCATCAAAAAACTTTGTATCAATGAGATTATGACGAAACCACATCTATTGATTCATTTATAGCATGTAGATTGATACCGCTAAATAAAAATCCCGGTTTGAGGCCAATTGGTGTAAATGCCGCAGGATCTTTACAAGTGTGTGCGGGTCATGAATCAGGAGCGGAAGCTGCAATTCACGCAATGCATGACATATATAAAGATGAAGAAACTACTTATCGATGCGGAAAATGCATTCAATTCAATAAACAAAAAGACGACGGCATTAACATTAAACTATGGATCCAGCCAAAATCCTACAAAATCACCCAGAGCCAGCCAAAATCACCCAGACCCACCCAAGATCAGCCAAGTTCCTAACGTTATAGAAACATCAAGTTTCTGCATATAGCTACTTTTATAGTTTTTAGCGCAGTATATACAAACTTGCCACAAGGGAGTATGCTCGCATACATTGCCCAGATCCGGAAGGCGCTAAACTGAACAACTGAAACTAAATATAATTTTTCTTCGATTCTTAATTCGATTTTCGATTCAATTTTATCTGGGTGATTTTGGCTGGCTCTGGGTGATTTTAGGTGTGATTTTGGCTGGCTCTGGCTGATTCCATGGTTTACAGTTACCGAAAAGATGATGCTTCAAAGTTTCTCATGGAACTGTCCAATAATTTCCATGTAATTGCTACTGTTCTCCAGCAAATCTATTTATCATTGGAGGATCAAAAATATTGTCAAAAGAAGGAACTACTCAAGGCGATCCTACAGCTATGGCTGCTTATGCTCTCGGGGTAACTCTACTCCATTTCTTTCACGAATTCATATCATCAAATGTTTTTGCGAATTAAACTTATATTTCTATTTTCAAAAGAAGCTTATTTAAAAATGCAAAATTCAAAGAATAATGCTACATGTGTTCCTAAAGCATCACTATCCTCACATTGTGGTAGCAATATTTATATTCGTGAATTGAAGAATTCCAATCTTTTTTTTTATTGATGAACTTCGATTATTTTGCAAGGTTTTATTTTTTGCATATTTGTCTAATTTTCACTAATTGGATCAAACCGGAAAAGTAATCTTCACAGAAATTTATCATCTGAACATATTACCTTTGCTTTATCCGCTTTTAGCACCTTCAAGAGAATTTTTGTTTCTGGCCAGTTTTGTTCAATTTTTTTATTCGGAAACTTTGTCTTCACACTTTTGCAATCAAAAAGCATGAAAATGCTGATTTTGTTTTTTTCTTTATAAATTCTTGATTTTTTTTTTATATTTTAAAACTTTAGCCGAAAACTCAACATCGTACCAAATATTAGCTTAGAATACAAATTTTAAGTCCTTTTTTCAAACTGTTTTTTTTTTTGAGGCGAGTCTTTTTTATCCTTTCTTTTAAATTGAACCTCTTAGCTGATATCCTTACACAAACCAATATATGAATAAGTTTCTCACAATTCATGTTTTCAAAACCTCGAAGGGGGTCATCCATGTTTAACAAATCGAGAAGCAGGTGACCTAATCCTTTGTTCAAGCACTTTGGACGCATAAGGAATTGTACAAAAAAAAAGCATATCCCAGATTCAAAACCTTTTTCTTTTATGCAAACCATATCAAAATGATTTTTAAAATTAAAAAAATTGTCAATAACATTTTTTTAAAATCTATCAAATTTCCTGAAAGTTTTTGGTAAAAAAATGTTTCTGTGGTTGTGAAATGCAATACATAATTATAATTTATCTCATACTGATACCTGAAAGGATTTAGCCTGTGTTATGTTTTTTATAAATGTGTAGAAAATTAGCTGTTTGATTTGTAAAAGAATATCTGGATTCATCAGTGACCTTTCTCTAAACTTGATGATGCTTTTTTGATTTC
>JAULBZ010002613.1:2220-18373 GCA_032360805.1 Neoturris breviconis | reverse complement strand
CTGTGTAGGAGAGATTTTTCAGAATATTTTTAGCCAACTTGGCTGAAAATATTCTGAAAAATCTCTCCTCCACAGTGATGACCGGCAGTTATTTCGAGCCCTGGTGTTGAACTAACCCTTTGTTTTTAAATTTCTGACATTGCATGAGGGTTCTTTCATAACGTTAAAAAGTTTGTGAAGGAATAATGTTCCCGCCAAACACTAATAAAATTGTGATATTTAATAAATACAGGTATGACACCGCTCCATATGGCTGCATGGGCTGGTAAAGAAAACGCAGTTAAAGCACTTTTGGAGAATCGTGGTTTACCCAATTTGCCATCATTTAATGGAGACACTGCGTTGCATTTGGCTGCTCAACATGGCTATTCTGGCTGTGTAAGTAGTACTGTGTTACAATATTCGAAGTAAGGGCAAATATTTAGTGCGGAGAAGGGCTGTTTATCATAAATCACTCCTCCATATAGCTCTTATTTTGAGTACTGACATTAGACTGGTTGATTTTAACCATTTTAGTCCCAGGGTGTTTTGGTTAGTGTATTATCAAGTCAGAACTGAGATATTTTGGTAAGGATAATTTGTTTTTTAATTAGAAAATCGGAATTTCAAAGTTTTTGAATTCTGGGTTTCTGAATTTGAATAATATTTTGCCATTTTTATTTTGTCAAACAAGAGCTGAATAAATCTTCATGGGTATATCATTTGTGGTTCCAAGACATTGTTGTTACTGATACTCATGTCCCAATCATTAATTAAGATCTACTAATGATAGGCAAGGTTTAATTAACAGAAAAGGAAAAGAAACTTTCAATGTTTTATTAGTAAACAATTGCTTTTGTTGTTTATGTTTGAAATTTACTCATATTAAAGAGATAATAAGCGTAGCAATAAAGCATGAAGCTATACTCAGTAATTACTCCGATTATTTTACATATCTGATAATGGATATGATGATATTCATAGCAGTTATTCTATTTGACTGAATCATCAA
The DNA here is from genome assembly GCA_032360805.1 of Neoturris breviconis. Lineage (NCBI taxonomy): Eukaryota > Metazoa > Cnidaria > Hydrozoa > Anthoathecata > Pandeidae > Neoturris > Neoturris breviconis. The sequence goes on along the minus strand of JAULBZ010002613.1, from coordinate 17,382 downwards.
GTAGTCAATATTAGGCAAAGCAACCTCCTTTATGAAGACTTCAATAATTTATTTTCTCTTAACAGGCTAAGTATCTTCTTGAACACCATGCAGATGGCGCGTTTCGTAATAATAATTCGGAAACTCCACTGGATTTGGCATGTCAATATGGTCATACTTCTGTAAGTAGTTGTTTATGATTGAAATTACAATAGTAATTATAAAATACAGTGGTTGAAATTGGAGCGAATAATCACTGCTAAGGAGGGATTTCTAAGCTATGCTCAAAAGTCACTCCTCCACAGTGATTATTTGCTCTTATTTCAACCACCGAAATATTGATTCCTGTGGAATGACATGGAATTGTTGACTGCCACAAGATTAAAAAGAAGAGTACTGAGACGACGTTCATGCAATTGATTGATTTCTTTATATCGAAGGAACCAATCAATTGCAAGCTCATTGGCATAACACCACTCCTCATCGATACAATGGGAAGTGAGAAGAGCATTAAGTCAATGGTTGCTTTGTAACAAAGAAAACATACATCTTCACAGTTTTATTGCATTAAATTGAGCTTCTCTACCAGATATACTTATTTTTCACTTTTATTTTTTAAGATGATCAGTAAACAATTTCTTGTCACTTTAAATCTTAATGTTCTAAGTAGCATCCATGTCCGAATTAACACCCCCTCTAAAATCTAAAAAATATAATAAAGGGGGAGGGATAAGTAGAAAATTGCAATACTTGATTCTGAGAAGAAGAGGCTAACCAGCTGTATAATCTATTGGGCGAAGAAGATTGATTATATGCTATGTATGTGTAAATACAAAATAATTAGGTTAAATTTGAAACGAGTGCCCAGTACTTTTTAATGCTACTTTCTAATTAACGCCTACCCTAAAACTTGAAAAATATAATAAACACTCAAGCTGTGATCAGTTATAGTACATTATTTAAATAATAATAGGTTGTGCGTCAGCTGCTGAACAATGAGAAGATTACATTTCTTCTTATATCTCCTGACTCAGACATTAAGTCTAAATCTCCACTACATCTGTCAGCAAAATCTGGTCATGATGACATTGTTCATCTGTTATTGCAAGCAGGCGCTAATGTAAATGAGGATCGCCCTGAAGGTACACCACTTCATCAAGCTGCTCTTTATGGAAAAACAGATGTTGTTCGATTACTGTTGCAGGTATTGGGATTTCTTTTCATGTTTTTTTCCAAAATTAAAGAACAAAAACTGATATAAAATCTCAGTTGTCGAAATATGTCTGTTACGCTCAAAAATCACTCCTTCACAATGATTAGATTTTCTCATTTCAATCACTGAAAAAATAACGATATAAAGATTTTAGTGCTTGAAATAAGAGCAAATAATCACTGTGGAGGAGTGATTTTTGAGCATTGTTTCAGGCTAGAAAATCTGAATCAATGCAACTTTTACTCCGCAGTGATTATTTAATCTTATTTCATACACCACATATGTTCTGTTTACTTTCCCAATGACGAGACGAATTACCTCGCAACATAGCCTCTGACATGATAAACTGCATCATTTCTTCTTGAGTAGAACTAGACTAACCAATGACCACATCTTCCAATAAAGAATATCTTTACAGGGCTCTGAATTCACATCGGCATTCCCCAGTGGAGGAGCATCTTTAGAGACTAATTTACGGTCATGGATTTACGTGTATCACACATTAAAACATTGGTTATTAGGGTAGTCAAATTAACAATAATTTTATGTATAGCATCATGGAGTAAATTTGAATGTGTTTCTATATATTTTTTTTAAATTTGTGCCCTGACAAATAAAAATTGAAGATATAGAAGAACTAATTAAATGAAATATCATTCAACCAATACGTTTTTGTGTTTACTGAGAAATGTTGTTTATTGGTTTTATTTTAGGCTGGTGCAGATATTCACAAATGTAACAGCGATGGTTTAATACCACTTGATCTTGTGAGCAGATTTACTACATCACGTGCTGGCCTTGAAATCAAACAAATGCTTAGAGGTATATATCCGTCTTCTCAGTTATGTTCAAAGATAAGTAACTTCCATGGAGGAGTGTATTTGTACAGTTTCAGGCTATAGAATACACTAATATTTCACTCCTCCACAATGATTATCTGTAGTTACTATGGACCTTGATGAGATAGTAAAAAGATTAACGCTAGTACGTCTGCATACCAATTTCATAATAGGTTCTTTATTATTTGGTTCATTTCTTATGCCTTTACAAAATAAATCAAGACACTAGTGCAGAATAGGAACACTGAACTTCGATTATATAATACTAATACAATTCATCATGTGGAGGCCGTGGTGGAGAAATTATTAACACGAGACTACGATGTGAGCACTCCTTCCTTGACCTCATTTATTATACTTATTTGTAGGGGTGAATTTTACTTATATTTAGAAGCTGCTGGTGAGAGGGTTGTTTATGCCCAGGCCGTTTCTGATTATAATAATCAATATGATGAAACATGTCTATCATTTAAAAATGGTGATAGCATTGCTGTAAGTAACATTAAAAAACATACGAAATGATACGTTCAAAAACTTCTCTATTCTTAATACAAAGATTCGAAGTATGCTTCATGTGTCTGATTTCCCTAATGAACAGATGGCACAAAATTTAAACTTTCAAACAGAATTATATCCATACAACTTGAATATAACTGCTATACATAACCGATAGAGGAGTGTTTTTTTAGTATAGTTTTCAGTTTTGATGCTGAAAACTACTCAAAAACTTTTCAGACTGAAAACTATACTAAAAAAAACACTCCTCCATAAGTAATGTCCAGCAGCTATATTCAGGCTTGTTTGTAGCTACTTTATAACATTGTAGTGTGTAAATAAGAGCTTCCGATGGGAATCACTCAATTCGAACCCTTTAACCATATAAGATTCAGGCTTTTAGGGGGTCTAATAACCCAGTGGGTACAATGCAGGTTAACAGAGTGTATTTCCAGTTAAATATAAATAGAAAAGTGCCTCCTGAGTGTTCTACCATGGTGTTTACATTATTTCAACCACAATCTACAAAACATTATTATATTATTATAGGTTATTGAACAAAATGAAAATGGGCGATGGCGGGGTTATGTTGTCAACTCTGAGGTATACATTATTTTTTGTTAAAGAGGATTTTTATTCAATAAAACACTTAACAGTTATTTGTCTTTAAGATTTTCTCTTGTTACTATGTGCATTAAACTCATAAAAATGGTTGGAAATAAAGTATAAAGTCAATGGAGGAGAATGTTTTGTCAAAGAATTGGTCTTTTATTGGTTTCCTCAGGAGCTGTTCTTTTCATCCATCCAGTTGGATTAAGGTTGGTATTGAAACTGCGATGATGCAACCACAATAGAAAGGAAAAGATGGGTTGATCTCTCTCTACACCAACCGATGCTAATCAACCATTTTTATTACTTTGCCAGCCTAGAAGCCTATTGTTTGAGTTCATCTAAACTAATCTGAGACTGCAAAGCTTAATGTTTTTGTTTACATTTGCAATGCAATGTCATTAGTATTGTAGCAAGAATTTACTTTAAAAATCATTTGGATGCTTTGCAGCTGAAAACTCTATTCAAAAAACACTCCTCTGCAGATGATGTCCGAGATTTAGAAAGTATATCAGTGCTTGATATAAGAGCCATTAATAATCACTGTGGAGGAGCATAGCTACAGGTGTATTATAATACACAAATTTGTTATCATTACAAAGAAATTATTTTCGAATTCAATTTAGTGTTTGAAATAAGACTAATGTGGAAGAGGGAATTTTGAACATAGCTGCAACATTTGTAGTCTGAAGCAATGTTAATAATCCCTCCTCAATAGTGATTATTTGTTCTAATTTCAAACTGGTACTGGTTTTAGAATGAGCGTATTGGCTACTTCCCTGCTATGGCTGTGCACGTTATAAACAAATCAAGTACGACTCATTCCATATCTTCAATGGCTTCCATTACTTCAACAGAATCTACAGGTGAGTGCTGCATTAGGACAAACTGATCCATTAACTAATAACTCTTACAGAAAACTATAAAGAAAAAACATTATTTCTATTCTAATACATCCTTTATGTGGCATCAATGAAAACTCTGTCAGTCCTGGAGGCCTTATGTTGATCGTCAGATAGGATTTGAATATGCCGCAAGTGAGAAATTATATTTTAATTGATTCTACACACACATAGACCAGACTGGAAAAAGAGATAGAAACACTGGACAGCTACTTCTGGCTTATTAGCCTTCATCAGTATTGCTTTTCAAACAATGACGTTAAATACTGGTATCTTGACTTTCAACAGTAAAGACATGCGGTGTACACAGAAAAATCTCATTCATTTCTTTATGTAACCTTGTGAAAAAGTAAAAAAGTGATTTGATTTAATAAAACTTATCAGAAAATAATTAAGCAAAACATATTCTGGATTTTCTCTCCTTCACCATCATGGTAAAGGAGAGAAAATCCACAGTTAACAGTTATTTTATCCCCTACATTTGACACAAATTAATAAATGTTTCTTATTGTCTGATTAAGGCTGGCTTCCATTACGTGGGAGATTATCTGTGAAAGCCAAGAGAAGACATTGATGTTACATGATTATGTGAGGTCACTATCTACCAATGAAATGTCTTTTTTGGCTTTCACGGAGAATTTCCCATGAATGGAAATTAATCTTTAATTTTGGGTTTGTTAACCTTTGTGAATTTTACACGATAATAGGTCTAGACTGTTGGACTTTCAAACTTTTTAAACATAACGCATTTTTAAAACACTGTTAGCAATCATTAATACTTGTTTGATCCTTTCTTAACAAAATCATTAGCATTCAAATAGACAATTTAGTAAAGTAATGGTATGTATTTTATGTGTGACTGTGTCATAACCTGATTATTTTTATTTTTCCTCACTTGTGAACCTTGATATGTTTTATATTGTATGTGTGTGTTGTTGAAATGAAGTTCTTATGCATATTCAAAGGTTTGGATACTTCATTCTTAGCAAACTTCACCACCGTAATGCTCTAAAGAAATAAAATAATATGATTCTTTACAAAACATCCAGTCTAATGACATTTATTTAGAATGATGTATTTGACATCAAAAAAATTGTTTTATTCCAATTATTGTCACTAATTGAACACATTTCTGCATCGCTTGAGTGTTCGAATTAATGAATGTTGACTGTAGTTTTTTATTTTAACTTATAGGGAATCGAAGCATTACATCTTCATCAAGTCCTGAGAAAAGAAATGAACCAGGTAGATTATCTAATTCTATGAAACTGGTCGAAATAAGAGATTATAATTACTGTCGAAATTGAATTGTATGAGGTTTTGACCACATTCGACTAAATAACATGCTAAAATGATAAGGGAGAAGTGGAGACTTAAATTTGTTTTGACCACATTCACCCAAATAAAATGATAAGGGAGAAGTGGACCTTTTTTGGCAGCCATTTTGTTGTATTTTGGAGAAGCTCTCTTTCCTCAACTTTTTGAGTAACATTTCAAGAATTGAAGGCTATATTTTGATTTTGCAAGCTTTCTTTTTTAATTTTGAAATAAATACATAATGTGAACATTACATTGATAATAAAACTTTTATAGTCAGTTAGGGACTATAAAAGTTTTATTATATGTGATGTTCAGGTAATGATTTTATATTTTAATTATTCCCATTGCAAATTAGAAGTAAAAAACATTTGATTATTTTATAAGAAAATTAAATTAATTTAAGGAAATGTATTCTTCTCATGCATTGTTATATTTATTATCTTTATTTTTAATTTTAATTTTAACAACAGATGATGAGAACCACCTTTTATTAAATGTTATGTAAATATAGTTCGCTGCTAATATAAACCATGTTATTTTGTTTTTATTAAGCTATAATTACTTATAATGTTAATAGTTTCATAGCTTAAGTTAAAAGTATTCTTTATTATATATAGATGCATGGTATATAATGCTATGATGATGTGTAATGATATTTTATGTATAGTGTATGTATGCAATCCATATCCTCTGTGGACAAGTTATTTTTAAACATTGCTTCAGGCTACGATATGAAAGTGTTACAATTGTTTATTTGACGTGAAACTTTATCAACTTAATAAGGACATGAAGTCCTAATGCCATGTAAAATTTGGGTGTTTATCTTAGACATGAAATTTCATAACTCTTCTTGAAAAAGGTGTTTCAAATGTTTCTTTGAACTTTACCATCTTAAATAAATACATTATTGCAAACACTGACATATAATGTGTGTATGCAAATCATATTTATGTGCTTGGGTTTAACTTTCACTTAGTTTGGTGGGCTACTTTCAATACTGTACCTTTGATTTACTCTTACTTTGGCCATTGCATATAATAAAGAGAAGAGATAGATAGGAAACATAATAGTAACTATGAAGAAGGGTGTTATATTGACAAATTTTCATTTGATTGGTTTGTTTGTTATGAAGAAACCAATCCATTGAAAGATTGTTTACAATATTCAGATGCTGTAATATAATTATCTGTATCCTGACCCCTCCCATATAAATACCACCTCTAATGTGTGTAACTGCAAGCTTCAATATAACTGTCGGACATCACCAGTGGAGAAGTGTTTTTTTGAGTACAATTTTCAGCTTCAAAGCTTCATATAATACTTCTCCACAGATTTATTCTAAGGCCTGTACTAACAGTGGAACATTTCATATTTCAGCATCTTCACCTCAACCAGTGGGAATCGTACCAATTGGAAATTTTGAAGTTGTTACACTAGCAAATAGTAAGTTTATTTTGGTCTGCCAGATGATTCACCAGTTTCATTTACAGAGCTCTCAAAGTTAGGCGACTATATTGAAATAGATTGACTTCTTCCTGGTGCATAATCACGTTTTTGGCCAACAAAATCTATACCATCATGACAAAGTGATACTCCCTGATCATATTCTGAAACATTCTAATTCTATATGCATCAGAGAGTGTCACAACGAGTGTCTTTTACCAAACATGGAAAATGTTTGGCCAAACAAGATGGCTGCTACACTGTAAGCAGAGAATATTACTTTAATCAATATTCGTCTTTGTGGAATGACACCAACTGTTACTAACAACATTTAAACTTCCATACACACTTCACTTGGCTGATGTTTTTATATGCATACACATTCTTAGTTTTAGTAGAGATTTAATGGAGTTATAGTAAGTTTATTCTATATTTCATGGAGTTTGCATAATATATACGAAAATATAATTAGTTTATAAACTGTTATCTCTCTACCGATTTTTCACATTATTGTGTCCCCTTTGCTCTTTAATCTGATAATATTGCAAGCCTGATTACTACGGTCAGAAATCACCTAAGGAGTGTTTTTGAGTATAGTTTTCAGCTTTGACTGGTAGTTAGTTTAACCTCTGAATTATGTCTAATTATTTCTAAGTCTTGTTTATCAATCCTGTTGTAAAATGGATGGATGTAAGATTTTATTTTTGTAATAATGTGTCAAGAACTGAAGATAATTAGACCTAAGGTGTTAAAATGACAAAAACTATGTAAAATATGTAAAGCATGCAAAATATGTATCTGTAAACCATAAGAATTTCAAAAAAGATTCACATTAGCTTAAAATAAAAGGTTGTGAATGGGTGGTTTAATATAGAGAAAATATAGTACATTTTTCAATATGTTTTCAATATAATTATAGATAACTTGGTTTAGTTTTGCTTTTGTTTGTTTCTCTGACCGGCCAGTGGGCAAAATCTGTACTGACTGTTATTTTATCCCCTACATTTGACACAAATTAATAAATTTTTCTTATTGTCTGATTAAGGCTGACTTCCATTACGTGGGAAAGCCAAGAGAAGACATTGAGTTTACATGATATGTGAGGTCACTATCTACCAATGAAATGTCTTTTTTGGCTTTCACAGAGAATTTCCCACGTAATGGAAATTAATCTTTAATTTTGAGTTTGTTAAACTTTGTGAATTTTACACGATAATCGGTCTAGACTGTTGGGCTTTCAAACTTTTTAAACATAACGGGATTTTTAAAACACTGTTACCAATCATTAATACTTGTTTGATCCTTTCTTAACAAATCATTAGCATTCAAATAGACCATTTAGTAAAGTAATGGTGTGTATTTTATGTGTGACTGTGTCATAAACTGATTATTTTTATTTTCGTCACTTGTGAACTTGTCCTCCTATTTCAATCACTGTGCTGGCTTTTAATATCAGTGTGCATGAAATGTTTACTACAGCTTTTGGTTCGCATGATCATGCGCAATACAATAATCATTTTGTAGTCATTCTGTTTTTCCATACACAAATAAACATTGTTTGTTTTCATTTAAATAGAAGACAGTTTAATGTTTACCTTATAAGACAGTAAAGAAGAGTGTTATGTTAATCTGCAATTGGAGAGTGTTAAGTTAATGAACTTACCATTGATTGGTTTCTTTGATATGAATAAACCAATCAAATACAAGATTGTTAATTTCTTCTCTGCAGACATTAACTTAGAACTGTTCTCTAATCATGTTTTTAAGTGCAAAAATAATTGTTCAGTAAGCAAAAATAAGAGCAATTAACACTGTGGAGGAGTGATATTTTAGTATACCTTAAGGTTCCTCAGCCTGAAGCTATGCTAAAAAATCTATCATCCACAGTGACGGTTTTTCTTATTTTCTAATTGTTTTTTTGACTATTAAAAGATTACAATCTCTTTACTTGTCAATATTCTTATCAGAAACTTATCATGACCAAAATAGAGTAACATTTAATAAGATTAAAGATGTCACATATAATACTGGCATTCTTAATCCATGCAATGTGAGGATCTAATGAGATTTTATTGGAGAATGGTTTTTAAATTAAAGCAAGTAAATGTTATTAAAATAATACTATAATATGGAAAACAGACCTCATTAATGTTTGTGCAGGAGTGTGTTTAGTATGGGCTTATTTATTGAAAATGTAGAACATGTTATGAAATTCTGAAAGAGAAATCCAATGCAGTTATATGGCTTATGGCAACAAAATTTAAAATAAGTCTTTATCATCACTGTGGAGGAGGAGAGATTTTTTCCGAATATTTTCAGCCAATTTGGCTAAAAATATTCTGAAAATTCTCTCCTCCACATAGTGAAGATTGGCACCCCTGTGGTAACACACATTCCTTATACAAAGTTATTGGTGCCCACATTTGATTGGAACAAAAACATAATCACTGTGGAGGAGTGATTCTTGAGCATAGCTTCAGGCTACAAGTGTCTCTCCTTTACAGTGATTATTTGCAGTTACGATATTGATACAAAGTTATATCCGATATACTTTTTTGTTAAATTTTGTGAGAAGTTTTGAATAAATATGTACTTTAGGGAGCGTCCAAAAAGTATACACCCAAAAGGTTCTATCCTTCTACTACTCACAAAATTACAGTAGAGGATTTTTTCTTCCACAGTTTTAGAATGAACTGTAAACATGCTGAACATGCTCAGTGTTTGAAATATGAGCAAATAATCACTGTGGAGGAGTAATGTATTAGCATTGCTTAAGGTTATAAAGCCTAAAGCAATGCTCAAAATTCTTCCTCAACAGTGAATATCTATACTTATTTCTAACACGGGACTCTATTCTAACTTCCAATAAACCCTGACAAAATGTTAAGAAACACGCAGCTACAGCTGATATATAAAAAAAGAGACAGCTGCCATCTGCTTGCTATTAAGAATGGTATAAAATTTGTAGTCTTTTTTACTGCTTATCATATAACTGTCCAAAAGTTTAAGTTGTTCAAAATTGCTTAATCCACTTTAATCTTGATCTGTTTGCTATTAATGTCACATAAAAAAATAATCAGAAAAATCTAAAATGTTATAATGATCTTGTTAGAAGTTGCTTGTGAAGTTTGTTTTTATTGATTTCAGAGAACTGTACATAGTTATAAATATATTTGTACTATCTGTGAATAAGAGTGTTTAAGGAACCATTTCCAAAATTTGTTGCAAAAAGGAGCTATCTTAGCAGCTTTAAAAAAATGAAAGTCAATAATTTTGAGAAAAATTAATCTACGATGAAGAGTGTTAAGTCAACAAGCTCGCAATTAATTGGTTTCTTTGGTACAAAGAAACCAATCAATTGCAAGATTGTTGATTCAGCACTCTTCCCCTGGGAATAAATTTTGGAGATGCTCCCTCAAAAGAAAATCCCAAGAAGAAGCCAGCCAATTTCATGATAGTTGATTCTCTTCTTTACATAAACTATTTATGAATAGTAACATTTGATACTAAAGGATGGTGCTAAATCAACAAATCTTGAAATTAGCTGGCTTCCTTCTTGGGAAGTAGCCAATCATCTTTGGTACAAAGAAACCAATCAATTGCAAGATTGCCCACTAGGTAAACTCTATTTTGTTCAAGCAAAATAGTAGCTTCTGATAATTAGCTAGTTCACATATGAACTAAATTATTATGACTTTGTTTCAGACTAAACAAGCTTCGAAATACTGTTAGACATGTATTTCATTGCTTTTGAGTGATGCATATACTAAATAAAAACTTCCAAGGTGAAAGGTGTTCAGTATGAACTTTACTCTACTCACCATTATAATTTGTTAAATTACTAATAAATCATGGAGACCATAAGTGGGATTATTTAAATACAATTGGAGCTATTATTATACTTTCTCACGAAGTTATAAGTTTAGATATAGTTTGATAACATTACTGTAATCCTTTTTAACTTGATGAAATATATTTTGACCTCGTCTGTTTACATAGTCATAAGTATGCTCGTCATTATGGTTGCTATTGTGGTCATTATGGTGTGGCCTCTGTTTTGAATTCATGGTGGTTTATCAAACAGTTGTTCCTAATAATAATGAACAACCCGCATGAGGATAATTCATTAAGATCTGAATTGATTTGTTAACATTGAAATCATTGGTATTTCTATGTACATGTTAATTTAGGAGAATATTTCAACACATGTGGAGGAGTGATATAAGCATGCCAAAAAAAAGCACTCTCCCATGGGTGATATCTAGCAATTATTTGGAGTTATTATTTACTTTTCTTATCAATGGATATTATTCTCTTCTGAGTTTCGTTGTTGACAGCGAAAATTATGGATATTCAAGTATTTAAGTTAATTTTTTCTTTCGTTTATTTATTTGGAATTTAATTGATGAAGAATAATTATAAGAATTTATTCCCATTGTTTGTGTAGCAGAACTAGTCAGAGGTTAAAATAACTGCTGGTCATCACTGTGGAGGAGGGATTTTTTGATCACTTTGGTTTAGGTTGTATCTCATTGTTCAAATGATAAATACTGCATCACTAAGTTTGCACTGTTCAAAACAAAACAATCAGAATGAAAAAACTTTAGCATAGCTCATTTGTTCTCATTTTAGGCTTGTGCACATAGGAGCATACTGTATCTGTATATGATCAATATGCTCACATAAAACTTGGTGTTAAACACTTAGCTTCAATTGATGCCGGGACATTCTCTAATATCAGTTTTAGATAGCATCAGAAGAATATTGGATTTGGATTTGTTATGATAAAATTGTATAGAGGAATATATATATATATATATGACTCCTCCACAAGAGTGTGTGTTTAGACTAATATGCAGCATTAAACAATAAGAGCAAATAAACACTGTAGAGGAGTAATGCTCAAAAATCCCTCCTCCACAATGATTATTCCCTCTTATTTTGATTACTAATATCATCCAGTGAATAAATAATCAATGTGGAGGATATGTTTTGTAAACATGTCGTCACACTTTTTATTGTGACATTATTATGCCATATCCACTACCTTTGACTGAATACAGCAAAATAACTGACTTAAATATTAGGTCATATTTGGTCAGTTCCTATTGCTGCCACACATACTAACACAAACTGGCGTCTTTTCACACTGCAATGTCTTCATGGAAGTGAGGCCATACATCATATCTATTTCGAAGCTTTATGCAATACAATGGTTTCTCACCAACAAAGTGGATATCTTTGTATGGTATTCTTCCATTCAAAAACAGTATGCTTCTTATTGACTCATCTTTTTCATCTTTTTTCTGATATTTTGTCTGATCTAAAGACTCGACAAAATAGGAAAGATTTTGCTCAAGTTTATCGTGATCATTTGCTCTTAATTTGATTACTGGTGGATCTATTTTTGTTCTCTCCACAGTGAATTTTATTCAGTTAAAGATATAAGCAATGCAAGGATTGAAATAACTACTGGTCATCACTGGGGATATAAATACACATATACATGGTCTATATACCTACACTTATATGCTGTATACTTGTAGCATATATACATTATATGCAAGTCTTAATTTTATTTAAAACGAAAAGATTTCTTTAAAATAATTCAACCATATAATATATAGCATATAACATTCACATATAGTTTTACTTTTGCTCGGTTTGATGGGGCTACTTTTGATACCATACTTTTTGATTATGTATTCAAGTAATCTTTGGCTACTTTTGATGCCATACTTTTTGATTATGTATTCAAGTAATCTTTGGCTACTTTTGATGCTGTACCTTTTGATTATGTATTCAAGTAATCTTTGTAAATAATTGTTTGTTCATTACTTTGAATGTAATTGATAAAGAATTAAAGGATGCATATAATAATTTCTTGACAGGCTTTGTAGCCTGAAGCTATGCTCAATATCACTCCTCCATAGTGATTATTTACTTTTATTTTGACCACGGTCATCACTAATTATAGCATTATAAATATACTATGGGAAGGAGATTTAACTAATTTGATCTAATTGCTAGAAGTGATAACCTCTCTTTCAAGTATAATAAAACCCTGGTGATAAGAGTGGTATATCGATTTCCTGTCTTTCAACTATAATAAATTTTGTTCTGTGTGATTTTATCATTTTGTGGTGTCTGTATTATATAAATTGAGGCTTAGGATATCTTTAGCTTTGTTTACATTAAGAAACACTTGAAATAATATTCAAACATTTTGTGAACCTTTTTGTTTGTGCTATGCATGATGATTAGAAACCATCTCCAAAATTCGTTTCAAGAAGCAGATATTTTAGCAGCTTAAAAGAAGTTAAAATCAATAAATCTGCTATTAAAAGTTACTTTGGTAAAACCAATCAATTGCAAGATCATTGATTCAACACTCTTTCCAGCAAATGAATTTTGGAGATGGTCCCTTATCCTTGCATTGCCTGCTTGCTCGATCAGTGTTCAAAATAATAACTATGGGGGTTGTATTGTTGTAGCCTGAATCAAGGCTCGAAAATCACTCGTATTAGTGATTATTTACTTTCAACCACTGATATGTAATATAATAGAAGGATTTTGAAGGATCCATATAATCTATGTAAATACCCTGAAGTCCTAAAATATCATTGTTTTTCTGTGATTTCATACCTAATGAATAAGATTGAGTGGAATGTTCGTAGTGACTTTACCTTATTTTTGGTGAGGTATCCTATGGGAAGTACTTACTGAATTTGATTATGTTTTTTTCTGTTCTTACCTTGATGAGGCAAAACCTAAATCCAAATTTTAAATGTGGAGAAGATTAAATGAACTTGCAATAATGTCGTTACTTTCAGCAGTATAAACTTATAAATCTTTATTGGCATAAAACACTCCTTTGCAGATGCTATATTATGCACAATGTTTGAAATAAGAACGAATAATCACTATGGAAGAGTGATTTAAATTACACAAAACCTTTGAAAGAGTTCATATTTTATCAATGTTTTTAGAGAATTTGCAATTTCATATTTTTGTTCAAAACTAGTCAAAGAGAATATATATAACTTTCACTATTCTACTGTTGTATACTAATGTTACTCCATCAAAAATCAATGAGAGCACAAATATGAAAGATTGCAAATTTCTGCAGAGAAGTGATTTTTGAGCATAACATCAAAATATTTCTCCTTCACAGTGACTATGTGCTCTTATTTTGACCGTTGAATTAGAAGATGAGCCTTATGGTATTAAGTATGTACAGTGTTCGAAATAAGAGCAAATAATCACTGTGGAGAAGCGATTTTTGAGCATAATTTCAAACCATTTTTGGAGACCACAGCATAGGTTCTGGACACACAACCGGGCGCACGATGTAGGTTCTGAACACACAACGGAGCGCACAATGTAGGTTGTGCAAGACTACATACACTACTATTGCATGAGAATTCTTTTAGTTCTCATTTCTTATTTTTGTTGAGTGTAAACTGGACTTAATGAAGTGATTCCATGTTTAAAGATGTGTTTTCTTTTTTATATAAACTGATATTGTGTCACGTCAATATGAAAATGATACTGTAATTTTTATCGCTTTTTTTTTTTGCTGTATAGATGAAAATTATTTTACTTGTGTTCAGCTGGCATTTTTGTTATACAAAGGCAATAGATTTTGCAGTGGTCGAAATAAGAGCAAATAATCACTATGGAGGAAAGGTTTTTCAGCATAGCTTCAAGCTATAAAGCCTGAAGTTATGCTCATAAATCTCTCTTCTATTAGTGACTACTTTATTTTGATCACTAGTTTATATTATAATCAATTACGAACGGTTAATTTATTCAAGAAATGCATTAGTTTATTTTCGAAGATGTTTTTCAACAAAGTGGAATTTCTTTTGATTGAAAAACAACAAAGAAAGTATTGTGTAAAATTGACAGTAAATTATTTTACACTCAATTGGAGCAATGTAATCTAACATTCAATGGTTGAAATAAGAGCATAATAACCACTTTGAGGGAGAGATAATTGAGCATATCTTCAGGCTCTAAAGTATGTAGCTATGTGCAAAAAGTTCTCCTCCATAGTAATTATTAAGTCTTTATTTCACCCACTGACTTATTATTGGAAGCAACATTGAAACCCATGTTATTGATATTCACTTTAAAAATCTCGCTTATCCACAAAAAAACTTGCTTATGCACAAACAACCATTCTCAATTTTAGGAAAGGATTTTGAATTTTGATTTTGAATGTTCAAGTAAATGCCGGCAACTTTGATTCTATTATGCTTTTGCAGCATAAAACTAATTTCATGAAGGTGTAAGTGACATCAAATTCTACCAATGGAATGTCTTATTTTGCTTTTGCTCAAAATTTTTTCCCTAGTGA
>JAULBZ010002612.1:0-18374 GCA_032360805.1 Neoturris breviconis | reverse complement strand
GCAAAATAACGTTAGATCAACGTTCTGTGAACGTTGTTCTAACGTTATTTTGCTGACTTTGAACAGGTTTTTGCCGGCTGGGGTATTTGAGTAGTCACTGATGATCTATAATACTTGATATATTTATATGATTGATGTATTGTAAATAGAGATTATGTATTTTAAATTGTGTCCATTGAGTAATCTGAAATTGTACTTAATTTTCAGTAAGAGTATAGTATATTATTGCGATCAAAAACACCTGTACGATCGAAAGAGTTGAGTTACGCTAAAACTGCTTGTAATATGTTATTGCAAAGCTTTTCAGTTATATTCGCACACAATACATAGCCAGGTGACGTCACAAAGCTGTAAAAGTACTTACAATCTATATGCACAAACATGACGGTTTTATCACTATCAGTACCAAGAGAATTATTTGCTTTACAAGCGTAACTTGCAGCATTCTTCTGCTGCACTTTAGGAAAATTTAATTCAGAATGTATCACTGTGTAAAATTCAGTTGCTGTGACAACTGTTTGTGTGATAACCATTTCAGCTGATGGAATTATTATAACGCCATTACGAAACCAGTTAACAATAGAATGTGGATGACTTTCAACTTTACAAACGAGACTGGGTGATGTATCTTTAACAACCATAGACTGCTTTTCAAATTTTGTCATAACTATTGGTGGATCTACAAAAAAAAATGCAAAAACATATAATTAAGCACTTTGATACAAGATAAACCCTTTATAATAGAAAATATAAGTTTCGCTAGTTCCCGATTTATTTTTATTGATAAAAATGTAGAAACAAGCCATTTGAGACTTCCATCATTTTCAATTTTCAATTTTTATTTTTTTCATAAAATAAAGTAGTATCAAATTATTTGGCATGACGTCAACAAATTTTCCATTTTAACCCTATTAGGCCTAGGGTTGCATCATGCTATCCCCCTCCTATTAAAGTGCATAAATAAAAGTGATATCATGCTCAAATTTCTGTATTTCCCTAACTTTTAATTAGGAAAATATTTTTTTTTTTAAATATTTTGCTTAACTTCGGCATTACATTTTCAAAAAAATGGTATATATGGCGAATAAAAAATGACGAATATTTTTTTATTTTCTTAATATGACCTATGACACAATGTTGGATTCATAATTTTATGCTGAATCTGTTTCTGAAATTTATTTTACATAAAAAGTTACTTGTGACAAGTTTTTGCAGCGAAACATTTTTCTCATACAAAAATGAATTTTCATAATCAAGATAAGCTATGACGTCGTTAGTATAAAACAATAGAGCACATGCTAATTATTTTTACACTAAAATGTAGTTTATAGTTTGAAGAACCTTTGGTGTAAGTTTAAAAGAAAAATACGCAGCCGTTGAGATTGTATGGAGGGTGGTCTCATGCCTCTTCCGCCTTAGGCTTTAAGAGCCCTAAAAAGCGTAGGCCTAATAGGGTTAAATATCTGCAAAGTAGTAAATGATATCGTCTACTTATGTGTTACATTTCTTCTAAATTGTATTTGATAACAAGTGACAATACAATTGAATCTTGCGCAATGTTCGATGCTGAAAGTCTTAAGGAAACTATTTTCCAGGGGACAACTATCTTGGGAGGGGTCATTTCTCCGAATTCCAATGTTCTTGGCACAATTATATATTATCCTTATCAAACAAAAAGAAAATTTTAATCAACATACAGTTCACAATAACACTTGCTGTATCTGTTACATTACCAAGTTCATTTGATGCTGTTACAATGTAGATACCTGCTTGATTTCTAGTTACCAAACGTTCAGCTAACAATAATTTACTCTGCTTCAATATAACAAACGCGTTCGGAATGATGGTTGAAGTTGTTAAATTACTATCAACAACAGAGCTATTATGAAACCATTTAAATTCTGCACCTGGAAATGATTTTACTTGATACTTTAAGTTCAAAAGCGAACCTTCATTTATTGTGATGCTTTGTAAAGATTGAACTTCGATTGGTGCATCTGTAATTTAAATATTAGTTAAATCATTAGTTAACATCAATATTTTCTTTTTAGAACATTTCAATCAGGATAGTAATGCAAATGAAACTAATTACAGTTAATTGAGATATACGTTCGTTTTAGTCACACAAAACTCTATTCAGGAGTAATTTAATTTGACACCCAATGTCAGCTTTGGTAAGAACGAATTTTCTTTATTTAAGCAGAAGGGGGTGGGGGTTAAGGGGTGGAGTCTTTTATGGCATTACTCTGCAAGCACTGGACAAAATAAGCTGAAATTTTTTAACTATTTCTAACATATTATTAGTCAACTAAAAATGTAAAAGGAAATTTCCTAATTAGCATTTGCGTTGCCGTGATAATCAATTTTTTTCATTTTTAAAAATAATTTCTAGAACTCGAGTAATCGGATATTTCAAAATTTATAATATTTTATTATTCAATATAATATTACGGATTCGATTAGCTTATTATGCTTAACTACTGGCTTTGTACAGACCGGTATCAATTTTGTATTCTTAGCAACCGTAGTGGTAGCTTAAAACATAAACATTGCGAAAACAAACAATTTTATCTCTATAAGACCCGGGCTTTTAGGGGATCTAATAACTCAGGAAGGGGAGGTACAATGTACCACACCGCAATAATTTTCGAATTACTGCTGCGATTTACTTGAAACTTGGTCATAATATACCCAGGCTCTATTATATCCGAAAATGTAGTAAATATTTGCACACGTCATCATTTCGTGCAGAGTGTGAGTATCCTACCGCAGTGCCCATGAAAACATGACATGGAAGGTGAAAACAGACATTTAGCTATAAAAATAATATTGTTTTATTTGCTAATTATGGTTTTTCAACAATTACACAATAAAAAGGCCGTTGAAATGTTGTAGACCAAAATAATACTGTATTTAAAGAATTTTTATTGTTGAAAATTTATCCAAAGGTAAAATGGTCCTCGGTCTGCTTAGTAAAACGTTTTGGCAGAATTATTGGGTCGGTAATACCTAATACAATTAGCGCATCAGAAGTTATACGGAAATTTTAGGGTTTTACTCTTCCCCCCAGCTAAATTCCCAAAACATTTTGCGATAATAAGAATAATAAACAAAACTTCTACGTGAGAAGTGTTCAAAGTGTTCAAAGTAAAAGCAAGTTCTTTGGTATTGTAGCTTTAGTTTGTTATTCTTATTATCGCAAAATGTTTTGGGAATTTAGATGTTTTTTTTTCCACAAGGATCACGAGGAGAGCGTTGCAAAAACATGTTAAAAGTACAGTCATTTTGTGCACAAAACATCATCAGGTGCCACCACAGAAACATGAAAATACTTACATTGCGCAATCATAAATGCTTTATCAGCATCAATACCAACAGAATTGTTTGCTTTACATGTGTAATTTACAAAACTATCGTTAGACGCGTTGAGAAAACTTAATTCTGATTGTACTACTGTGTCAAATTTAGTTGCTGTCACAATTGTTTGTGTGATAACTATTTCAGATGACTGGATTATTTTGACGCCATTACGGAACCATTCAACAGTAGAACTCGGGTGACTTTCAACTACACATATGAAACCGTGTGGTGTATTTTCAACTACTATGGCATGATTTTTAAATTTTGTTGTAACTTTTGGTGGATCTGCAACAAATGTAAGAATATATTATGTAACCACTTGCTATAAGATAAGGATTCTATTACTAAAATGTATAAACAGGTCTTTTGAAATTTGTATCATTTTATCCCTATTCAGGCAGTGAGAGAGTGGATTCTGCCACGTGTCACATTATTATAAACGTCTGAAACACTAAACTTTTTCACTTTTTAGAAGTATCTATAACGCACAAACTGTAAAAATTTCAGCTTAATCGCATTAATGGATAAAAAATATGGGTGATAACATGAAACCACCTATTTCTATATCGGGTAATCCTGAATAAATCACCAAAATATTATTTTGCAATAATTTGTGTTTGATTAATACTTACAACATGAAACTTAGTCAGATCACATATAATATAAAAAAAGGGTTCTGAAAATTTCGAAAAGGACGATGAGGTACATTTCTATTCAATGTGCGATTTTCTTTTGATACAGAATAATCAAGTCGTCATCCACTTTTATGTTACGTCTATTTCAAATTTTGTCCAATAAAATAACAATTACATCGGATAAACTTTCTAAGGTAAGAATTCTCGGGGCTTTTCTTTAAGAGGCAATTAACTAAGAGAGGGCATTTTTCCGAGGGCAATGTTCCTGGATACCATGAGTAACACAATAATTTTGGATATTAGCCTCAGCAAAAAAATATTGACCAACGTACAGAAAACAATCACAGATGCTGTATCTGTTACATTTCCACCTGAAGTTGATGCTGTTACTTCGTAGATACCTGATTGATATCTGGTTGTATCCCAAATAAATAAAAAACTTTCATGTGTCCTGCTTCCAAATGTATTGCTGATAGAGTGTGGTGAACGCTTCATTGTTGACTGAGCCAGTCCATTACGAGTCCATGTAAATTCTGCATCTGCAAATGATTTTATTTGAAACATTAAAATTGCAGTGCTATGTTCGTTTGCTAGGATGTCATCTAACCGGAGAACAATGATTGGAGCATCTATAATTGAAATCAGAATATAAACCTTGAACCGCGATAATTGCAGTCCATTTACATCAAATTAGAACTTTACAACTAGGGTAGCAAAACAAATGAAATCAATCAGAGTTAGTTGAGACCTACCATTTTGGTAACTTGGTTCTGTTGCCTTTCCTATGCCTATACCTCAGTCCGGTCCTGCCTGAGGCCTGTGTTGCTCTGCCGACTTACATGTATTGATATTTTGCTTGCGAACATAGTGGTACACACACGCTCTGCAATCCTTAAATTACTGGTTATTCAATATGATCTTTAATAAGTTGTAGGAAAAGTGATTTTCCTACAACAGATTTTCATTTAAAAGTTATGTAAAAAAGTGTAGGAGGAGAAGGACGTGTGTGTGGGGGGGGGATTGATTGATGGGTGTGAAACAACCAAATATTGTGTCAAATATTAATGACCACTGCTGTAGAAAACTTGAATGGAATTGTAATTTTCGAGTTTTGTGACATCATTTTTTTTCAAAAAAACCCTGAAAGATCTGGTCCCTAAAATATAATTTCAGACTCCGTGAAATATTACTTCAGACGGTGATTCAAGACGATGAACGGTGGGCAAAAACGGTGGCACGGTAGTAGGTAGAACGGTAGATTTTCTTGTATTTCCCCAACGTCCAAATTTTAACACTGCTAACACTTTAGTATTAATTTTTGTATGGTTAAATTTTCATTTACCTAATTTGCGTTTGCAAATGAAGCCATATTCTCCTTCACAACCGGATTTATACCATTTTCCTCGTATAGATAACACGCAATACCCGTATCTACCAAATATTACGCTCCAATTGTCAAATTGTGTGGTGAAATCAGTTCCACCTTCTCCAACTGACCACTTATAAATACCCTCCTTTGGTATGTACTTCAAACCTAAAGTTAAGATATATTATTACAAACAATTAAAACCCTACATGCAGTAATCATTTTTGCTGATTAACCCTATTCAGGACGGGGAGGGCCTTCCCATGTCACACTTTTTCTACATATTTTCCATAACAAAACGAATGACTTACACGACGAAAAATTTCGGTACTTTTCCTACAACTTTTATAGGAACATTAAAGAAATAAAAAACTTTGGTAACTAGTGATACTTTTCCCTTCGCAACCAATTTTTGAGCAAGTCATCAAGAACACAATTGTGCTAACATATTTATTATATGTCGATCTAACTTTTTGGAAGGATTCCACCCTATGACATGGTTTCATCCGAAGTTATGGAAAAGACATATTATAAAAGGAATAAAATGGCAGCAATTTTTATTTTCCCAAGTCAGCATTTTTCTGATTACGTCATCACAAATATTTTGAAATAGCATATTTTGCCTAAAATCAGTATTTTCTTAGAAATACGGTAAAAAGAGTTCCAGATAACATTTTTCAATTCTGTTTTCAGAAATATTTATTCTTATTTTGTGACTATATGTCATCTGACTAAGTTTCATGTTATAAGTATTAACTAAACAGAAGTTATTGCAAAATAAGTTATTAACGATTTTCATAGGATTTTCCCATTTAGAAATAAGTGATCTCTATGACCCATATAATTTGATCCCTTTAGGTAATGAAGCTGATATTATAATAGATAATAATGTGACAGGGGGACAGAATCCCCCCTCCCGGCTTAAATCCCCCCTCCCTCCCGGCTTAAATAAGGTTAAATAGTTAAATAATTAATACGGAAGAATTATAATCTAAGCGTATGGAACATAAAGCTACACTTACAATTTAATCAACGGGTGTGTGTGGAATAAGCAGAAGCAGATTGTCCTTATATTGTTAAGCGTGATACCCGTAATCAGTGCTGAAGTTTACACGTATAAAACTAGTACCTATCCAGTATCTATTATCCCATACCATTGCTGGATCATTCAATATCCTTGTAATGAAGTCAGATTCTTTTCTATTTTCAATACTCAGAAGATAGGCACCATATTTTCTACAAATTTTCTCTGAAACAGATCGGGAGTATGGTTGTACTGTAGATGTAACATTATAAAATAAATAACAGGAATCTCCATTTTTAACCCATGGATGTTGACAACTTCTGCTGAATTTACCTCCTAACAGAAAATAATATAGCAAGGAAGTCAATATAAGTGTCTAATAACAAGGATAGTACATCACTGATACTTATTACTTGATTAAAATTAATTAAAATATGATTAATCAGTAATCGAAATAAGTACAAGCAATCGCTGTTATTTGGTGTGTACATAATGGTATGATGTATAATTTCTGGCTTGTCCACAGTAAATATTTGCTCTGATTTCGACTTTTGATTTTATATTGACAATGTAATACTTTTCAATGAAATTTGTGCATAACTTTGTAAATTTTAACTGAGATAAAAAAACCTTATCCCTATTAGGCCAAGACTTCTAGGGTTCTGAGAACCTAAGGGGGAGAGGGGAGGGCCCTATCAATAAAATCTGAACGGCTGTATTGTTTTTTCAAACTTACACTAAAAGTACTTTAAACTATAACCTACATTTTACTATAAAAAATAATTAGCAAGTGCCACACTGTTTCATACTTACGACGCCATAGCTTATGTTGGGTATGGAATGTCCTATTCTGTATGAGCATAATGTTTTGATACAAGAACCTGCCACATGTAACTTTTTATGGAAATTAAACATTGGAAACAGATTCAGCATAACATTTTAAATCTAATATTGTATATAAATAACATAATTCGCCTATTTCTTTCTTTTGATCTTCCGTTTAGAAATTATTAATAGGCTGATGACGAGCAAACTATTTAAAAAAATATATATTTGGAATTATTTTTTTCAAATTAAAAGTTAGAAAAAGTCTGAAGGTTGAGCATGATTTAACCCATTTAACGCGCCCATTTAAAAAGTTATGCACAATTTAATTGGAGGGATGCATGATTGTAATATGAGCGCGGTGGTGTATGTAACGTTGTAGTTCTAATTTTGAAACTTTATTCACAGTTCAATGGAGATTATACAAGCCTTCAAACTAAAATGAACTAATACAGAGATGTTTATTACTTTTAGCAAGAACTTTCGCAAATGAATACAGTTGATAGACTCAATTATCATAATGTAGCTGAATTATGCACTAGCCTGCTATACAGCCAATCAGATAGATATTAGGTTGCAGTAATACAAAAAGTATAGTTAACTGATTATGGAACCGAACTTTACACTAGCCTGCTATACAGCAAGACATTCGGAAATTAGCTTACATAATAGCAAAAAGTGAATTAACGGATCATGCAGTCTAACTTCACACTAGCCTGTTGAACAGCAAGGCATGTCAAAAATGGATCTATGATTCATTTGTTTTATTCATCAGGCTAGTAAGTAAGTAAACGAGAAAACCTTTACCTTGACAATTCGATGTATTCGACATCATGCAGCTATATATAGTAGGATCGTAATGTTTTCCACAGTCAGGATCGCAAGGTACATCTGAAATTAATTTATGTGATTTAAGCTATATTTTGGGAGATTTAACTGGAATGCAATAGCAGCATATTTCAATTTTCTTAGAGATATTATATTTGAAACTTTAGATAAAATGATGTTTTTGGAAAGCACTTGTTCTTATCAAGAGATATTATATTTAAATGCTGACTAGCTTTAAGCCTCTGGCCAATTGTGAGCATAACGTTATATTTAATGGGACGAAGGTAAACAATGACGTCTACAATCAGTTTTTATAAATTGCTGGACCAATAATGTTTAACTGATAATCAAAACAAAATGTTATGTTATCTAATCAACCATGGAAGATAGAAAACAGTGGATATATCCATGTCATTGCATGCATGACTATCCCTATAATAGAATCGATAATTTCCAATTAAAGAACTTGGCTTTTGGTCACAAAACAAAAAAGTCCATAAATGGGAGCAACACTATAATTTCCCAAACCATTTTTAATGTATTCCTTTTGTCCATGTGGTTTTGGTTTAAATAATAAATGTTAGTAAAATAAGCGTAGTGGTTCTATATGGGCTAAATTATTGGTCGTTATTATTGTTACCCCTTGCTAAGTGATTTCAGTTTAATAAAAATTTTCAGCGGTCTCGTAAAATTGCATAGAACGTCATAACTAAATTTCAGGACGGTACCAAAACTCGGGAGCTAGTATACGAAATCAAAGGAGTTTTGACGAACCCTTTCTAAAATATCGCCATGAATACTGTTACTGAAATAGCACTTCTGGGACATGATCTCTTAAGAAAAATGGCCCGCTGCTGCCACCACTGCCAAAACGTGATAGCAATAGCAAAAAAGCTAAAAAATATAATCCAATCTGCTTTCTGGTAATATTTCGGTTTTCGTTGCTATTCTTTGGTGATTTTTGATGCACATGCGATGTAAAATTAAAAACCCTTATCAGAGAGAAATTCAATGAAACGGAACTGAATTTCCGTATCGACGACAAAGATTGCGGAGCAATATTTGCAACCTTGTGTGGGAGATGGTTCATCCTGTTTTTTCTCACTTTTCGTTAACTGATACAGGGAGGGATGTATCAGCTTTAAGAAGCGGACAGATTGTCTTTAATAGGGCCATCAGGCATATAGACATGTCTAAAATGAAATGCATTGAGTGTCCCTTGCATGCTTTATTTAGGGAGAGTATGCAAGGGAGAAGGATCTTTATGCAAAGATATATGGAGTAAACACGCTGCTATAAAACATAGCTATATACTTCGTGTTTTCCCAGCATTAAAAGAAAATGCTACATTGCAACTAAGGAAAACTCCCAACAGAAAGCTATTACTAGTGTTTTATTTTGGTTGCTGCTGGGTGGTTTTTTGTTGGGAACTTCCTTAGTTTATAGTCTTGTACTTCATGGTGGGAAAACAACTAATCCAGGCAGAAGAACCTCACGTATTTATTTAAAAAATTTATAGCTGTACTTGCGAAAACAAAAATAAACCCGCATATTGCAAGGTTAGACTCTATCTAAACACTAGAGTCCTCTTTAATTGATTTCTTTCACAATATAAGTCCCAATATAAAAGATCACACTCCAGGATAAACAGCACAGCAAACATCAGTAAACCAAAACAAAACAAACATGACTGATAGAGTTCTTTTTCTTCTGGGATTTACATAGAATGAACATATGTATCCATGTCTATTAAAGCTGTTCAATTAATCTCGCTTTGGGGCCAAATAATAGAAAACAACCTAGTGATATTATATTTTTTAGCATAATCGGTTTTTCATTATTTTACAAAAATATCCGGCTACCAAGAGTTTTCTAAATTAAAATATACCGCAGCTTATCCGTCATATACAATCGCGCAAGACGGCCCAGTCTCGCAGAACCACATAATTCGTAGATCTTGCCAAATGAGCTACGCATCTGGGTAGCTCGCTGAGCTCACGCGCGGATTCTACGCAAAAACGAAATTTTGCTTGAACAATGAATTGTTCTGTTTAATGGCTTTCAGATCAAAATAATACCATAAAATCCTGATAATTCTCGGTACGGATGGACAAAAGGTCCTCATTTAGTCGCTAAATTTTGATCTAATAGCATTAGCTGGTCAAGAGGCACTCGATATTTCTGGGATTATAACACAACCCCCAAGAAAAATAGTGCTAACCTTGCTTACAAATATAGCGAATCCATGTAGCATCACATGAGATATCGTATATTCTTTTATTCCTGTTAATCGTAACACAGTTTGAAAAATCCATCCCATTAGGTTCTCCAGTACCCCATTCTCCAGTATAATTAGCCAATGTTCTATTACCCCATTTCCAACCAGATTGATCACCAATCAGACCAATCCAAAAAGGATCAGTATTTGTGGCATCACTTAATAAGTCAGTTTCATTAACTGGAAGTTGACTAACTACATAATCAAACTCTTCTTTGGAATCATAATGTAGAAGTTGTCCATTATTCTTTAATTCACAGATTGATTTGGCTTCAAACCATGTTTTTCTTTCTTTGGAAAACGTGTAAGTGTAGTGTGATGCATTAAAATATTGAACTGAAACACAAAACAAATTCCATGGTTTCAAATAAAAGCAAATATTTAACAGAAAGGAGTAATATTTGAGCATATTTTCAGACATTCTAGTCTATTTTTATCCTCAAAAATTACTCCACCACAGCAGGAGTAGAGGTACTGAGATATTTTAAAAGAATTTCATCAATTAAACCTATCAGGCCTAGGCTGTCTAGGGCTCTGAAGGCCTAAGGGTGGGGGGAGGGTCATGAGGCTCCACCCTCCACAAAATCAGAACGGATGCATATTTCTCTTTCAAATTTACACCAAAGATACTTCCAACTATAAACCACATTTTAACATTAAAAATAATTAGCAAGTGCCCTATTTTTCATACTTATTACGTCATTGCGTATCTTGGGTATGGAATTCATATTTAGCATGAGTACAATGTTTTGATGGAAAATAAACATCAGAATCCGATTCAGTATAAGTTTTCGAATCCAACCGTGTGTCATATGACGTAATAAAGA
The DNA here is from genome assembly GCA_032360805.1 of Neoturris breviconis. Taxonomy (NCBI): domain Eukaryota; kingdom Metazoa; phylum Cnidaria; class Hydrozoa; order Anthoathecata; family Pandeidae; genus Neoturris; species Neoturris breviconis. The sequence continues at coordinate 7,231 of JAULBZ010002612.1, read as the reverse complement.
TAATAAAAAAATATTTGCCTATTTTTTTGGGACTATCAATGTTTGGAAAGCATCAAAATGCTGAAGATGAGCAAATTATTTTTAAACAAATATTGCAAATATGTTTTCCTAATTAATAGATCTTACTTTTATTTAAAAATGTACATCTAATTTCATAGGAGTAGGTGTGCCATGATGCCCCACCGCCCCAGGCCTAGTAGGGTTAAAGGATAAAATATATATTCATGTGTCATGTGTGAGGTAAGATTAAATACTGTTACCTATACTAGGAAATAGCACCACGACATTTATGGGTTCCGACCCCACTTTACATTTTTCTTAATAATGTATGAACCACTAAAGCAATATTATTAAAAGTTTCTGACTTTTTCTAACTCTCTATGAGACGAAAACTGTTGAATTCCAGCTTGATTACGTCAGCTGATCAAAAAATGTAGTCATAACCTGAGATTACCTTTTGCTACATAAGTAAATCCATTACAAATCAACAATCATTAATTGGCAATAACTTGACTTTGAATAGCACTTATAGCATGAAACTTAGTCCTGGTACATAAAATATAGAAGAAAAAAAATTAAAACTTTTGATCACCTAACTGATCCGTTTTTCCCAAGAAATCCGGTATTCTGAAATGGTTTTGTTAAGAATCCAGCAGCTATGATGAAGAGCAAGACAATAGTTGTCTAAAATCGTAATCAGAACGGAAAAATATTATTTACAGCTCTTTTAATTGTAATTCTAACAACATACACATTTTAAGCAAAATTTGCCTATTCAAATTTTTATCTGAAGACGTAATCGGAAAAATGCTATCATCAGCAAAGAAAATGAAAAGTTATGGAAGGGGACCTGGCGGCAAAATCCCCCCAAAATAACTTTTCAAAAAAAATCCTATTGAAACAGGGTTAAAAAAGAAACTTCATTTCATCTTTACAAGGGAATTTCCAATCTTCCGAAGGAAAATAGATATAAATAATAATGCCTCCTAATTCTTGAAAGAACTACAGCATAAATATGGTTAACCTTGTTTACAAATATAGCGAGTATATTTGTTATCACATGAAATATCTTCTATTCTTTTATTCCTCGTAATCATACCACAATTTGTAATAAATCGTAAGTTTGGTCTTCCAGCACCCCATTCTCCAGTATAATCAGCCCATCTTCTGTTACTCCATCTCCAAGATAAGTGATCGTGAATCAAACCAATCCAAAAAGAATCAGTATTTGTAGCATAACCTTCTAAGTCGGTTTCATTAACTGGAAGTTGATTAACTATATAATCAAACTCTTCTTTAGAATCATAATGTAGAAGTTGTCCATTATTCTTTAATTTACATATTGATTTGGCTTCAAACCATGTCGATCTTTCTTTTGAAAATGTGTATGTGTAGTGTGATGCATTAAAAGATTGAACTGAAACACAAAATAAATTTTATAGTTTCAAATAAAGGCAATTATGTAGACATTAAATAATTGCTTTTATTTGGAACTATAAAATTTATTTTGTGTTTCAGTTCAATCTTTTAATGCATATCCTTCAAAATCACACCACTACAGTAGTTGGTGCGGTACAGAGATAGATTACTAAAATGTTCGTAGATAAAGGACAAAATAATTATGTCCTTGTCATGTGTGAGGTAAGATTAAATATTGTTACCTATGCTAGGAAATAGCACCACTGCCATGATGCAATTATTAAAGGAGAAACTTGACTTCATCTTTGCAAGAATATTCCAATTTTCCTAAGGAATATAAACAGAAAATAGCAGTGCCTCTAATTCTAGAAATAGGGCTTGTTGCTTTTGTAGGCACCTTTATTGCTATCAAATTCAAATTTACCGCGAGGCGCCATAAGCTATACTTCAGAATATCTATATTATTGCTTATTTGAAAAGATCGCCGTAGTTTTGATATATGACTTACACTAATTAATTGTATCAATTAAAAAATTCAAAATGGCGGATGCCGACTATTCTCGGATAAGTTATTACTAATACAGTCGCTTTATTATTCAAACTCGGTGTTGAGAAATGATTTTTATTATTTTCACGCATTTTCAAAAAAAAGTTCCGAGAGATTATCATGGTGATTTGTTTTTGAAGTAGACATAGTCACAAGAAAACTACATTTTCTTGTGACTATTTTTGAGACGATGTCTTATCATAGAGGATGTAAGAACAAACCGTAACAAAATCTCCAATAAAACAAATCATATCATTGCTGTATGTTTACAAACACGTTCTTGTTTGTCTAAGGAATAATGAGTTTTAAAAATAATTTCAAACATTGACTATTATTTTGTGTTAGTTACTAGAATTATAGTCTTCGCGAAACAAGCAAATATCGTTTGATAAAAAACCTGGCAAGTCTTTCTCCAGAACGAAAAGTTTTAAGAAGTGTGAAACGGTTTTTAAAGAAATACGGCCAAAAAATATATAGCTAATCGATATTCTAAATTACACGCTTCTTGCTTTCTCATTCTGCAATTTGATTGGTAGAAAAGTGGGCCAAACACGCACTTCATTGACATATCGTTTTGTGAACAAATAATTTGATTAGTCCACGCAAAATATCAAGCTATCTGTCTATTAATTAGCTCACCCATAATGCTTATTCGTAAAGTCTGCGCTCAAGTGGATATGGAAATTATAAAAATACCATATAAGGGAGAGAGTGTAAATAGGTTCGGAGAAAGTACGATTTGATCACAAGCTTTACAAAATGATTTTGCTATTCTTGGAAATATGATTAAGAACAAGGTCGAAAAAACCCTTGTCTATAATAATAACATACAAGTTTATAGATATAATTCCTAGAAAAACGAATTATTGCAAAGATGTAAAATTCTGTATAAATTCCCCGCAATAGGATATGTTTAACAAAACTTCAGTAGAATATTTGTATAAAGTATTTTACTTACAAGTTATAAAATGACAAATTGACCATGGTGGATGAAGATATGTGAATAACAATTAAACAAATAGTGATCCAAAGAAGTTATGTTATTATAAAGAAAAAATACAATACTCCATAGAACTCATAAGATGTTTATGCAAAACAGACAAAAAAGGGGCTCTCAACCAAAGTGTACTCCTGGTTCTGACACAAAAGAGTGTTGGGAAGAAGGGGGAGAGGGCAACAGTTTAGAGCAGAGTCGTGATTTTCCCGAGTAAAAAGCAGATAAAATTACAGTGCTAATATTTTCTCAATTTTCCTGCCTGCCCTGAGAACTGAACTTCATACTGTATATCTATGTATAATTATATACCTGTATACAGAACATACGATGTATGTTCATATGAAGCTAGGCCACCTATCTACTATTCAAATCTGGCAGAAATAAAACAATACTTGTAAAGTAGAAATCAGTGAAAAATGTTCATGATTTTTCTAGAAAAATAAACAAACAAAGGTAAAAAGGTAAAGGTAAAGGTAAAGGTAAACAAGGTAAAAAGAGAAGTAGAATTTTACTGTTGACTAGACAGACCAGACATAACTGTATCTGCCAAAATAAAATAAACGGAGGAAGCGGTTTTTGCGTTGAGTGGTGGATATGGGTAGGGAATTATGTGCTAAAAACCGAGAACAAACAAAATGGCCATTAAGAAAAACGAGAATTTCCTCATCTTTCAAGACAGAATTTGTAGGATCGCCTCCATGTCTAGCTTAGAACTAAAAAAAAAAGGGAGGTTTGGGTACTTAACTACCTTTCTTGAATCAGGCAAATCTAGGCATAACGTTTAACAGAGCAAATGAGCAACAAACCTTTGGTACACTTTTCTTGATACAAAAACACACCATCTTCACAAAATCGAACTTCATATGGCTTCGACGTATATTCTACCGCTAAGGATGACTGGAAAACGTCGGTAAGACGCTGAATTTCTTTTGTATTGCAGTGATTTCTGGTTAATGTCGCTTCTTTAGGTAAACGACAGAAAAGAAAGTGGTCTAAATTGTCGTTTTTTCAACTTAAAAATTCGTCGCCTTCAAAATTTACCGATTTTAGTGCAACTAGGATAAGAACTTGCGCAACAATGACATTATTCGCAGTTGGTATTCCTTCTCTTTTCCAACTTCCTTGGTGCAATATTATGCTTTGGATAGTACTAAACAATTCGTTTCTTATTTTATCAACGTTTATTTTCTTAGTGTTTACACAATATCTTAAGCTATTTATTGTTGTTTTCAAATTATTGTTTTTTATCATCTTCTCTAAATTAACTGTGTAATATGGACTTAATTGTTAGTGCAAATAATTGTTTCCTATATAAAAATATTTCTTTACACTTTTTATAGGGGGGTTGTTTCAACCGCCCCTTCATAAATGGCCATGCTGTAGTGTTGAAACTTCCCAGAATGTTAGGCCAACACATAATTAACATTTTATCAAAATTAATTTTTCGATGACGACATCAAGTCAGGACAGGTAGTGAAAAAATATTTTTTTAGGTGGAAATTGTTTAGGTCACCATTTTTTGCCGTAGTTATCACAAAACTTTCTTTTCAAAATGATCTTTGTTAAATTATAGGAATAGTCCGAAAATTTATAGTGGTATAAGCCATTCATAAAGTTAAGTTAAGTAATAAGTATATGACGGGAAACAACCCTCCCAGTACAAATAGGTTTAAAAGAATGCCTAGTCGTGAAATCATTGTTAATTAACAGCCGCTTGGGGGCGAAATATTTCTGCCGTTTAGGCAACGTTGTTTGTAGCTCTGGCTTCTAGAATCATAGTTCTGGAATTGGTAATGTTGTAGAGATATACGTTGTAGCTCAATAAGAGAGGAGTTCTGATGTATAACTTAATACGTTTTTATATAGATCTAATCAGTCTATATACATCTGGTGATCATATCTGGTGAACATATGTTGTAACTCAAGAAGAGAGGAGTTCTCGAGTATAATTTAATACGTTTTTATATCTAATTTTAGATCTAATCAATCTCTATACATTTGGGAATCAATACCAACCTTGTGTGTTCAGTCTACCGCACTCCTAGCCTGTTGAAAATTAGAAAATTATAATGGCAATCCATCAATATGATATTTGTTTATATTTTTTATGGCTCCCTCTCCCTGTTCAATGATTCCTTTTTCTTCCGGTTTCCTTTTTGAAATACGCTTTGCGATATTTATATTCCGCCGCCATGCATTTTAGTGCATTCCCAGTGCATTCTCAGATCAACGTCAAATGGTCGCCGTCATGACATCGTTTGACCTTAATCCGATGTTGCGTGTCAGGGTAAAGATTATTTTGCCACTATCCTGCGCAGAGGAGACTATAATACGAAACAGCAAATCCGCTCTTCTGAGGCTTTGCGGAGAAGATTGAAAGAATTAAAAGATCAGTTCTCAATAAAAACATATAGAATAAATAATATACACAGAATGAGTAAATAACATAACATCTTCCATTCTTTTTCTAACCATTACTTTCAAGGAAATTGAAATTCTACTGGGTAATTGCATGGTTCCATACGCTTCCATAACGCACGAGGCAAATTTAGCCTCAAATCAGAATGTCGGAAATGTAGTCGAAAAACATACCAATATATTTACTCAGATTATAGCCTTGAGCTGAGAAGTTGATTATGCGGTTAAAATCTATCCTATTATAAAAATGCGGAACCCGGGCTATTTTATGCCGATGCTTACGAAAAAGAAGAAAAAGAAAAAACAGCCTGTTTGAATAGCTATCTGCTTAGTAAGCAGAAATCTAAAAAAAAAAAATATATATCCGAAAGAAGCCAACGGAGGTGTTCTTAAAAATAGGTGTTCTGAGAGGGTATACTGGCTGGGAATTAGACCTGTTCCAGAAAATAGGTGCAGCTGGAGATTGGATCTGTTCTTTTACTATTGATTATCACCTGGCTGGGAAAATAATCTCTTCTAAGCTGGCTGTCTCAGCTGGAAAATTGAAGAAGCTCTGACTGGGAAAATGATCTGTTCTGAGAGCTGGCTGGGAAAATGATCTGTTATGAGCTGACTATCTCAGCTGGGAAATCGAGAAGCTCTGGCTGGGAAAATGATCTGTTCTGGGCTAAGTCTTTCTTGCAGCGAGCTAGGAAATTGAATTGTTCTTACAACAAGAGTAGCTACTGTTTTAGGAAAGTCTTACTCAGCTAGAAATACCAACTGTTCTTACACTTGATTTTCTTCTAGCTAGGAAAACGAACTGTTCTGAGAAACACGCGTATGCTAGTAAAAATACTGCAATGGAGACCAGCTAGAGAATAAGAATAATAACAACACCTATTTCCCAGAACACCTCCCATTAGCTGCTTCTGGATATCATACACAGAACGAGTAACAGCTGCTTCACTCATTATGAAGACAAAATGTGTAAAATAAAATATATTTTTTTTATATATTATATAGACAATGTTTTATAATTATTTTTTCCCGTTATAATTTATCCAGGTCTACAACATAGATGACACAACCCATAAACATCCATATATATACAGAGAGATACAACATCTGAAGGCCCAAATGGCAAATAGAAACGGTTGGGATCAAGCTGATATTATTGGCTGTAATAGAGTCTAATCAGGAACAGCACTGAACGACACAAGTTCCTACAACATACCCGAGATGGCTAAGTATAAACAAGGCAAACAAACAATAACGAAAACATTGAATTCAGTCTTTGAATTTATTAGAAAGAGATCGAGAAATACTGGAAATATCAGCTCATGTTAACATGTTCAATACTTTTTCGATCTATGTGTATAAAAACCATTACTTTCTAGGAAATTGAAATTCTACTTGACTTGGTAGTTGCGTGGTTCATACGCTTCCATAACGCACGAGTCAAAAAACATACCTAAATTAGAACCCTGTATTGAGGCTACTTTACTCTGATTATAGTACTGAACTGAGAAGTCCATTACGCGGTTAAAAACTATCCTATTATAGAAGCATGGAATCCGGGATATTTTGTCCAGATTCTCTACGGAGAAGGAAGAAAAAAAAGAAGAAGAAGAAAAACAAAACAAATGATTTATACAGAAATCTAATAAGTGCATAGTATCCAGCCGGCAAAATGACGTTCATATGACGTTTTTTTAACGTCATTCTAGGACGTTCCTATAACGTTGCAAAAAAGTTATGTGTGAAACATGCGACAACGTCATTTAGGACGTCCCAAGGACGTTATCTGAACGTTATTTTAAGACGTTCCATGGACGTTTATATGACGGCTTTATAACGTTATTTTAAGA
>JAULBZ010002611.1:0-18376 GCA_032360805.1 Neoturris breviconis | reverse complement strand
ACAACGTTCAAAGAACGTTGTTCTAACGTTATTTTTCTGACTTTGAACAGGTTTTTGCCGGCTGGGATGAAGTATGTCAACTCGCAGCAGTTACAATGAGAAACACAAACACAAATACTACGAACAAGTTGAATCTTCAACCACACCTACTGTACCTTAAGTGGATTAATTTTTAGCGGATTTATTTTCACGGATTTCGCTGATTTTGGCAATTTCCGCAAATTTAAATCCGCACAAACTATTGAAGGACCTGGGGTCAAAAAATCGGTGGAAGGACTGAATACTGAATACGAGAAAATGGAAATGCATTTGACAATTTTCTTTCTTCTAATTTTATGTCGCAATCGCGAAAATTAACTTCGACGGAATATATGAAAATTAACGATCCGCGAAATTAAATCCGCGCAAAATCTTTTTCGCGAAAATTAATCCACTTAACCATATTAGTACTGGGTGTGGATTTCACTCCCTTCTCTCTACCGTATTGTACTGTGTAACCTTTTAGCCACCGTAGTTATTGCGTTAAAACTTTCCGAAATTTAGTGATCTATAATACACATATATCAATTATTTGAGCTTCATATCATCTTCTGGTCGTTATTTCTGGGTCATAACCTGAAACCACCTAATTTAAAGTGGGAAATCCTTTTCAAATCATTAATTCGTTATTTTGACTTAACTTTTGTTTGGATAATCCTTGAAGCATAAACCTTGATCAAGTTACTTGAAATCATGAAATAAATGTTTTCACTAAGTTTGGTCACATGACAAATCCGTTTTCTCCGATTTTTCCGATTTTTAAATAATCAGATTTTTTTCGGGTTTTCGAATGGAAATTTTGCTATTTTGCAAGATTTTCACTTAAACTATGTGAAATATCAAGACATTGCCTATCTAAAACTGAAAACAGAATTGGAAAAGCTTTTATAGAACTCTTTTAATGGCAATTCTTAGAAAAATGGTTTTTAAGAAAAAATAGCTATGTTGATTTGATTTAAGCTATGATTTGTGGTGTCGTCATCAGAAAGATTCAGACGTCATCAAAAGAATTTTATACTATTTTGTTCCTTTTATTATGGAATATAATTGTGGAAAGTTTCATCCAAATACGTGTGGCTCAATAGTTATGGAGAGGGTGTAATCCGCCCCTCATCCAGCGTTACAGAGTCCTAAAACGCCCAGTATTAATAGGGAACCTATATTTAAAAGAATAACAATGATGTATGTGTAGCGTACGAAGAATAAATAGGTTTGCATATAGGAAGCAGGAACATCATTGTCAAATACCATCGTTTGACTACGAACTACTCGCTGGGTTGACGCACGTTATATGAATAAAACTTTTAATGGAAAACAATTCTCAATCAGGTGTCATTGTGCAGTCATTGTTGCATCAAAGCCGCTCTCAAATAAATAAAAATCTGTGAAACATTTATCTAAACATGAGCGTGCGTGAAATACACCGTCCACCGTCCGACTAAATTCCACCGTACACCGTCCAATAATTGAAAAACCCATGGACCCAAAAGTATTTTTTTGGGCAAATTTAGACCTTTGTTTTTCATAAAAATTGATACCTAATTTCATGATGCTGATTTTAAACATGAAATTTATGTTTCGTACCTATTTTTAGGCAAATTTCGGTCTAAAAATCAAAAGTGATTCGTTCGTAAGGAAAATCGGTACCTGACCCAATTTGATTGTGTTGGTTTTCAATCTGACATTCATTTTTAATGTTTTCCCCCGAAAATACCTATTTTGAGAAAATTTAAACCAATAGACTGGTAGGCTTGTCATAAATGGCTGCATTGTCAAATATTATTCGTCCGTAAAACGGTCATTGCATGTTACCAACTAAAATGTTTGCTAATGAAATTATCTTAAATATTTGTTTAGTGCCGATGAATTTATTTTTGTCAGAAAATATCTTTGTCGTCAGAAAAGCACTTTTTAAGTCAAAAATCTAAAAAGTGAATATCGTATTTGAAGTCAGCACCATCAAATTGGGTCAGGTACCAATTTCCATCAAAAACGAAGTATTTTTAATTTTTGACTCATTTTTGACCTGGTCTGCAAAATTTAAGCATGGACGGTGGATTTGCAATTATTGGACGGTGAACGGATTTACACAACGCCGTGAAAATCAAAGTCAAAGCTTATATAGATAACTGAATAAACTCTAATACAAAATATCCACCAAACGAGCCAAAAACATTGAACATTATTCTTAGTTGTATCTAAGGGTTGTTTAATATGAACTTTGACCTCATTAAGCGCTGATATTGTATGGGGTAAGTTAGTGTAGAAAGCAATTCTTACCGTGATATTCCAGTTTAAGATGGTGCAATAAGAAGGCACTTTAATTAACCTTATGATAAAAATAACAAGCAATGCCACCCAAGTATGCGTACATGCATACATAAAGAAATTATAACCCCCGCTACGATAGCGAGTATCACCTAACCATCCGGACATCATGCACATTGATACAAACGCAGCGAACTATAACAAGAATAATACTGCACATCAGCCATTCTCATTATCGTAGAAGTACTCTTCTTTGCAGATCTTACTATAAAAAACAACCATAAGGAAAATCACTATTTATACAAAGAACGGATGATTTGTTCCTTCTGTTACATACCATGTTAATGAGTCCAAGATATCCCGAAGGTTTCCCAATGAAACGTGTATCAATTCGTCCTCCTTGTTCTCTTTCTTGTTCAGACTGATTTTCTACGTCGCCCATTTTTGTACCTAAATACGAAAGCAAAGAAGTTCGCTATTTCCTATAAAAATATATTTTTAACAAAATTAAAATCGGCTTTGTAAACAAACGTAAGGTGCTTCCCAATTTTGCTAGATTATTACAGATCGATCGTTTGTGATTTATTCATAACTGTGTAGCTGCTAATTCTATCACCAAGACCAAAGACGATATACCGGTAAGGGATATACTTGATTCCAGAGACAGGATGAAAGTCTAGCATGCTTCATTAGAAACCACTATCCTCAATTTCTTTTCCGTGGGACAAACTAATGTATAATAGTGAGATTGCCAGAACGATTACAACAGCCAAACGAGAAAGGGAATCTTTTAGTGTTGATGTTATATTGCATCACACAAACAAATGATATACACGTTTTATAGTAACCTGATTGCTATAAGCCTTAATGTTTTAAACCATACAACCTTTTTAAGGCTTAAAATGTTCTTAACGTCTTCTTAATAATATCGCTTTTTGACCTGAGATGCTGAACTTGTTGGACGACAAATTGAAGGGATGAACACAGTTGGTTTGTCGTTATTTTATATTTTAATAAAAAGATTGTAAAGAGGCTTTACAACCGATTTTGTTGACGTTGCTGGATTTGATAATACGGAAACGATACTTTTTTATAAATCTGTATCTGGAGAAAAAGAATTTAAGCCTTAAAATGTACGTAGCATGTTCTTAATTTTTAACATATTTAAGCCTTATGTTCTTACAAGCTATATTCTTACAAACAAAATGTGTACCTTAAATCGAGTAGTTTGTGCGTCTTCTATATGACCAGCATTGAACAGAATCATTTACTACTAGACTGTTCTCAACATGCACTCCCACTTTGAATTGGTTAGGAAAATACTGCTCTCCTTCGTTGTTGTGATCATTCTGTTGAATCAATGTCTTGACATTGAGTAACGTTTCTATTGGTTATATATACAATGGCTTGAATTCCTGGGATGGAACGAAATTTATATTTACAAAGGAAGATGCTTAGAAATAACAGAAAAACTGTTTTAATTTAAATGTTTTATACGTAGAAGAGTGTTGACCCAACCCTAATCCATATTTTCTATAAAAACTTATACAGGACAATAATGGAAACGATGGTCAAAAAGATCAATTAAAAATGAAACAGTCAATGAGACAAAATAAACAATACAAACTGTTAATTATAATGATGTAATCCTTATATAGGAAACAATTTGGTGACACGCGAAGTGTTGTCAACGTCGAGTTGTTAGTTGTATAAAATATACTGTCTTGTGCGTTAAGTAAGTAAGTAATCGGAAGTTTAATGTCTTCAGGGAATCCACATCAGTTAGTGGTTCTTTCTCCCTTCCGACTGTCAACTAAGTTAACTCACCGCTAGAGATATGTGAAAACATTGCTCTAACTTGCCATAGGCTAGCATGCAGTCAGTCGATGGCTCCTAATGGGCTGAGTACGCTGACTTTAAAGCGCATCGGAGTGGAGTATCGATTCCATTTTCTGCAGCGGGATTTGAACCCCGACGGCACTGGTGAAAACTGAAGGTGCAGGTTATGACTATATCTTTTGATTCGCTGACGTAATCAGGCTGAAACATTTACAATTTGCTTCTTTTAGAGAGTTAGAAAAAATCAGAAACTTTCAATATTATTGCTTTAGTGGTTCAGACGTTATAAGTAAGAATGTGATAGTTGGGCGGAATCTTCCTACATTATGGAAATCACTCCTTTTAGTCTGCGCACAAAAATCCATGCGAGATTTTCTGCCCGCGCGGAAAAATATGTATGGAAACCAGATATGCTACCGCAGGAGTCAAACAAGATATCCTGCACCGAACTGAACTTTTTATATAAAAAAATATATTGATAAACGTAAAACGGAGGTTCGGAAATCCCGAGTTAAAAAACACGAGTTATGGAGCTCGAGTTACGAATATGACGTCATAACCCAAGTTAACTAATTTTTCGTAACTCGGTAATTTAAACATGAATATAATTTCCGAGTTAAATAACTCGGAAATTTTCATTGAAATAGAATTTCCGAGTTATCTCAAAACTTTTAGAAGTATTTATTTCGAATATTTGATATTTATGAAGCAAATAGATTACTCACCAAACGTAGAAAAATGTTATTTTGAACAATAATGAAACCGCACGATATCTTTTGTTTTCTTTTGTTTAACAATCAAATGTTTTCCTTTGTTTTCGTATGTCTAGATATGACTAAACAAAATATTGAGATAAAATATTTTCGAGAAATAACAGTACTCACGACAAATATGGATCGCGTCCATAAAGGATGGGTACCAAATTGGGATACTTATTTTAGCATATAAATAACGCAGACCAGTTATAAAACTTAAAATGGTGGCCGATTATTAAAACTGAAATGACACTGATGAGGCTTACAATCAAATTATCCAAATTATTACAAACGATTACTGGGGAAAAGTTAATTGATTCAAATACGGTTTCCAATCCGGATGGGATTTTTTTAATTCCAGTTCCAACAAAAAATATGATTTTTGGATACCTTTTGGCGCCAAAACTTAACTTCTTTGTTTTGGTGGACACTTTGCTTCTGACTTGGCCTTATGAAGCTGATTTATAATCTGGGGGTGATTATTTGCAATCCAGACCCAAATGATTTTGAAGCCCATTTTGGACCCAAAACCTAAATTCTTTTTTTTGCTGTACATTTGCATCTGCTGAACATTTGCATCTAAGTAACTTGTGTCTTTTGACACTACATTCTAAAAATGATTAGTCCAATTCTAGATATGATGTCTTCCCACCCCAGAAAGCTTAACAAATGACTATCCTCTCCGAAATAAGGCTCCTAAGGAATGTTGTATACATTACTGTAATAGGGTTTGTTTTAAAAATATCATGCGTCGAAGAAGTTGACATTGAAAGAACACACTCTCCTCCTATGTTCAGTTTACATAGTTACTCTTGTCAAAGGTCAACTTGATCAGGGAAAGGAGTGGTGCCCTCCCCTGCCTTAGTGGTAGAAGCTAACGAAAGAGCTTGGAGCCTTGGAGTTTCCATTGACTTACACTTTTACCCTAACTCAATCCTAAAGATCAGTGAGAACGGTAGCTTTGGGATCGAGGTTGACTTTTACTATAATTTCCAGGGAACTCCAAAACTAAGTCAGATTCATCTTCAGCCAAAACAACAGAAGAATTTAAGTTTCGGAATTTTTAAAAATAACTCACGGATTCAAGATACCATTCCCGATCAGAAGTTTTGGCTCAAAAACAATCTTTGGAACTGGATTTTAAAAAAATCACCTTCGGATTCAGAAACTTGATGAGGCTAGGTCAGATGCAAAGACAAAACAAGAAAAGTTTTCTCAAACATAATTAATAATTTAATGGTAAACCTCATTTTCTTTATAATATCAAATATTCGAAATAAATACTTCTAAAAGAAGTTTTAACTTCTAAAAGAAGTTTTAAAGAAGTTTTGAGAAAATTGGAAAATTTTATTTCAATTAAAATTCCTGAGTTAAATAACTCGGAAATTATATTTATGTTTAAATTACCGAGTTACGAAAATTGACGTCATATCGAGCATGTCATATCCGTAACTCGGGTTCCATAACTCGGGTTTCTAAACTTGGGATTTCCGAACCTCACGTAAAACGCGCATAAATTCATTTCAGTAAAATATAGAGAAGAAACATAGCTAAACTAATATTCACTTCTAGCATATTATATAAACAGAAAGGTTATGTAAATCATTGAGTGTTTACCATAAATTAAAGTTTTATTTATTTATCATACTCACTCATACAAAATAGGAAATATTTATATCCTATGCATTAGTTACTTATTTCAAGGGAAGCATGTAATTAAGCACATTTAAGCTTCAAAGCGCGCAAATGTTCAACCCATCTGTCTCTTGTTATTTTTGTTTACGAAAGCAATAGTTTTCGAGATACTTATAATTTCATCATCGTACAATGCGATCGTACGATCGTACTTGTTATTAGAAATGTGGATTTAATTGTTTGTTTTACCAAAAGACATTGAGCTTAAAAATCGCTTATGACGCAAGTTTATATGAATGTTTTTTATAATAAACATCACAGGGAGCTTAAAGGGAGTGTAAAACACAGTTCAATACAACGACAACATCTTACCTCTCCTTAAATAATATGTGCATTTCATGTGATTATCATGAGAGTATGACATTTTTAAAAATTCTCTATCCGATCTAGTAAGTAACGGTACGTTTTACGTTTACGTTGTTGGAGCATATCTCTAACAGGCTCAAATTGTGGATAAGGAAGTGCAAAAAATACCTAAAATAGATCACATAGCAAGTGTTTAATATTGTAAATACTCGAATTTTTTCCCTTTCAGTCCCCACTTATATATGTTCGGTACTATAAATGATTAATACGACAGTCAATGAGTTATTTTTTAGTGGTGGTAGAAAAGTGAAGCAATAAAGTAGCTAGATTCAAGTAGTCGTAGCGTGGTTGTTGTTATCCCGAGAGCATCCGTGGTGTTAAGCCCAATTTTCATTGATGCGGTTCGGTCGCAGCGGCAGACTAACAATTTTTTATTTCGTTTTTAGGTGGTCGTGAACACGCGAACTGAAAATTTACATCAACTCCCAATACGCAAAATTATCATTTCTTAAACAACGCATCGCAGATCTGGTCTCAGGTCGCTTCAACCAAAAACTTAACACTGGAAATCGCTGGTAGAGAAATGGTTATAGAAAGTTATAGTTAGAAAGTAAAAAGTAAAACAAATCTACACCTTTCATGAACGTTATTGGGATAAAATATTTTCTATTCTTTTGCTGCTTTGATTTCAGTCGAACATAGTAATACAGTCATCAAACATAATTTTGAGTCAAATATCTCTATATCGGACGTCCATTATAACTAACATCAATATGATATTCTGACTAGGCTATCCATCTTTCTTTCTCCCATCTTATCACTTGGACAAAGAATATGTAATTGCGAGTGGTATCCGCAATCAGAAAATTATCCATAAGGACACACGTTTGTCTTTTACGTTATTCCTAGAGTAAGGAGATTATTATCCTTGGATATTTCTGTGTCATTGTACTTAAGTAAGCTATGGCATATATACAACGTAACGACGACCAAAACATTTTAATTCATCGCGATTAGTACAATTAAACCACTTCTTCTTCTTTTTTCTCGGTATCAAGCGGGAAACGTAACTCACGTGTTCGGTATCATGCGGGGAACGTAATTCACGTGTTTGATAGATTGCAAAATGAACATTTGTGTGTATCATATGATGAACAACATAAACAAATAATTATGAGTGTAATTCGATCCTGTTCAATGATATGTTATGACCTAACAATTTTTCACAGACTTCATGTTACATATACTCTCCCCCATCAAAAGGTCAAAAATGGAAACTAAAAATGAGAAATGAGAAATGGAACACAATCATAAATCATCGATCAGTTCCTAAGCTTGATATTTATTAGGCGGAAAATTCCACGCAAAAAAAAAACGAAGTCATTCGTATCGTAAACATGGACATCACATAACATGTGAGGTCAATTTCTACCTATGGGATGTCTTCTTTTGGCTTTCGCGGGGAATTTTTTAAGCTAAAATTTTCAATCATAATTAGAAGAAATAACGATGGCTTGCTATAGTCTAACACACTGGAGACCATTGTGATCATAAAGATTTTGTGTTACATTAAACAATTTTTGAGCTTCCACTCCTCGGTTGTTTATTTAAAATAAATAAATACAACTAACATTAACAGTACTTCACATGCTTCAAGCAATCACGAGCTAGGTTTTAAAATGGTACCCTTAATTTGAATATGATTGGTCAAACAATACAATATACTGACAAAAACATAACGAATCACATGAAATAGATGTGATGCTCTAGCTAACAAAAAAGCGAATAAAGGTCGAATCTTCACCATTTTCAACATTGAATATTGGTGAAAGCAACTCAGAAGAAATATTCAAGCGGTAAATTTATCATCTTATTTCATTAAATCTTTGTAAAAAGTTGGCAACCAAGCTACAGACCATTTTACTTCGCACAATGAATAATGAATGATACTAATGTCTTAACATGATTTTTGAATATTCAACTTCATTGATTCAGTTGACATGTTTATTTCTGATTTTCATACGTGCAGCTCTCTGGTTGACGTAACTCTGCTATTTCAAGAAAAGCAATACCTCACCAAGATTGCCATTGGTTGATTTCTTGCTGCAGAGATGGATCATTGACACACACTCATTATCTCTACAAATTATAATTCAGTTATTTATCATATTCCACTCAGTAACACATTTATGTCGACATTTCAGCCGACGTGAAGAGATGTAAAAGACACGTGTAAAAGACACGTGTAAAAGACACGTGTAAAAGACACGTGTAAAAGACACGTGTAAAAGACACGTGTAAAAGCAACGTAAAAGACACACGTAAAAGACACGTGTAAAAGCAACGTTGACGCCAACACTGTTCCGGCGTCGTATTTCTGTCATGTATTGGTACACTTTGATACTCATATTTTACTTGAAGTCCCTTATTTTCCTATGCTTGGTTGAAGTCGCTCTCTGCTTCACAATTGGAAGAGATATGGGAGTCATTAAGGATGAATCGTGGCAAATATGGAAATCAGCACATAATAAATTATATACAGACCTTGGTGACGAAATGGTTAGATATACCATCTGGCAAGATAACTTAAGACGAACCACAGAATTCAACAAACATAACAAAGATTTGTTTTTGAAAATGAATCATTATGGTGACATGACCAATACTGAATCCCGTAAAACCATGAATGGATACCTTAAACCAGCTCAACCTTCTTACCATCAAGTCATGTTAATATTCCGGATACTGTTGATTGGAGAGACGAAGGTTATGCTACTCCAGTTAAGAATCAAGGATAATGTGGATCATGCTGGGCTTTCAGTACTGTAAGTTGCAATTATACACCTAGCATGAAAGACTATATAATTAGGTCCTAGATATGTAGATATCTCGTAATTCGTGGTCATTCACGCTGTTCTCCAGAGAACTTTTACTAAAATATATTCAAATCTACTGAGAAAAAAAATTGAAATGGATTTACCACAGGCTCCTGGCTCGAGACAAATTTTAAATAATGTAAATCAATAATCAAATCCTTTATGTTTTTCTTGTTGCCATGATACATAACACTACATTCTAAGTTGAGCACGATCACTCGAATAACTCATCCACAACCCCAACTATTATGTATGTTCATTATTATCATGGATGTACATGATATTTTTAACCATTATTGTGCAGTAAATATAACTATTATGATTAATCATTTTTTGTAAATAACCAGGTAACATTATATATAGCCTGTTCCGCAGACCCGCCACAGGCCAATTCTATATGGAAAGATTTAAAATCGCGCCAAATTTGATTCGCGTATTTATTTTATTTATTTACTGGAGGCAAAAATGCCCTGCCCCTTAACTTCTAAACTACTTTGAATATCTTAATAAAATTTTGCACAAACAATGTCCTCATCAAACTCAATTCAAAAGTGTTCAAAAAATTATTAGATAATAGACCATTGTCCTTCTATTGCCTTGCGAACAATATAATCCCTTGAAAACAATAGAAAATTGTATTTTTATGTGTTCGAAGTGCTAGTTCGTCCAAATTCAGAGCAAATGATGATAAATGGATGAACACAAAAATAATAACAAGATATTGATAGTAAGAATATGCAATTTCATTATAATATGCATTTTGGCGAAAATATTTTAGATTTTTATCTACTACATTGGTTAAAAATGGGTGCGGACACCTGCAAAGAGCACCAATTTATTTTTACCATAAAAATGTTTGTAATCGGTATTGTGGCAGACTTGTGAAATTTCAGTCATTTGGACGCACAATTAAAATAGTTATTAATTGAAATTATAAATTTTTTAAAACTATTAATTAAAAATAATATTAATAATATTAATATTAATATTCTTGCGAAAGTATCCTCCGGCAATCTTCAAGTAACAATGCGACCTACGGTTATTCCCTAAGTCCACTTCCGAATTCACCCGTGACTAAGCCAATAAAAATTTATTTATTTATTTATCTATTAATTTGTTTCAATAGACTGGATCTCTTGAAGGACAACATTACAAGAAACCTGGTAAGCTGGTCAGTTTAAGTGAAGAGAATCTTGTTGTCTGTTCAACTTCATATGGTAACCATGGATGCCAAGGTGGTTTAATGGACAATGCTTTCAAGTATATCAAAGCAAATGATGGTATTGATACAGAACAGAGCTACCCATACAAAGGCGAAGTAAGTTTTTGTTACTTATGCTGGACCATTCTTGTTAGTTATAATTATCGATTGTTTTATGCCATGTGTTTCTGTGGTGTTGTGTCATCAGCGTTCTAGATTACATCCTTTACCCAGTGTTTTGTGAGCCATGTATAAATGTATATATAGTGATTTCACTAAAAAGTTGTAACGTTTGGTTAATAAGATTATTATATTTACAGCCATACGGCGTAAGATTGTTGAATACGGTCACCGATAAGCAATACAACATTGTTGACTCAATTTAATACCGTGAATTAACTAACCGTTTATCTTACATCTTTAGCAAGGTACATGTAGTTTTAAAAACGCCAATGTTGGCGCAACTGAGAGTGGATTCGTTGATGTTACCAGTAGTGACGAAAATGCTCTGAAGAATGCTGTTGCTACTATTGGACCAATTTCGGTTGCTATCGATGCTAGTCATTTCTCTTTTCAATTCTACCATTCTGGTGTTTATTATTCAATACTTTGTAGTTCTACTCAATTAGATCATGGCGTCTTAGCTGTTGGATATGGAACATATCAGAGCAAAGACTATTGGCTTGTAAGGAACAGGTGAGTTATAATGAAAGAGGTGCATATAGTACAGAGAGAGAGAAGGGCGAGCCATTTAAAGAAAGCAATCATTATAAGATTTTTTAGTTCTCGGATTTCTACTATATTAACTTGCACTTTATTTATTTACATACTTATTTCTTGTGTGTGTGTGTGTGTGCGTGCGTGTGTGTGTTTCTGGTTACAAAGCGACATGGTTAGAATAGTGGCTAATCATTGTTATCATTTTATTCTGATGGAGGTTTTTTATCCCAAATAAAATGATGGCGTGTATTTGAAGGAAGTGATTTATAACATGCCGATCTAAACTTTATATGTTATTGTGAAATATTTTTTCACTTTTCCTAATGTAAATTTAAGTGAAAGTGAATTCTGAACAAGAAATTAGAACAAAGTACTGGGCTTTAGAAACAAAGCTATTAAAATACACGTATTTTTTTAGAAGAAACCAAGCAAAAGTCCTACTCTGTCGGCACACGATGTCGTAACAACGTCGTAACAACAATTTTTTATAACAGCCACTAAAATTTGGTTTTTAAAGAATTTTAAGAATTTCAACAAAGAATACACATCACAAGTAAAACGTAAACGCGGAATATGACCACTAAAAGTCCCTAGAGATTTAGGGCTTTAGGATCTTAGGACTTTTTGCAAACTCAACAGATTTTGTTGTTTTTCAGGCTAGTACCCATGTTCTTAAAACAAGTGCGAATTTTCATGTAGTTCATCTTACTAATAAAAGTTTAAGGATTTGTGTCTAAGTTGAAATTTCGAATTTGCGAACAAGTTTCACCTTCTCTCAAATATTTACGTGATGTTCTAGTACCAATACTCCTCCGTGGAAGCAATTTGTTCTATTAAATGCCCTTATAGAGCGTTGATGAGAGGTAGGCAGGTGAGAGAAATAGGTTTGCAAAAGGTACAGCTCTCTGTAATTTAAAAAACGTCCAAAATTTTATCATTAGCCAATATTCAATTCATGGAGGGCGTTGCAAGAGACGCAAGGAATTTCTTCGAATTGTCAAAAGTTCGAATTTCGTGAATTGATAACAGCTTAATAAGGAATTTTCAAGTGACCGGACAAATGTATTTGATTTAGCAAAAGTTTGGACGGTACGATACGGTATCTATTCGTATACTAAGCCCTGATGTTTTTCGTTATAGTTAGGCAGCAAGCTGGGGACTTAAAGGATACATCAGAATGAGCCGAAACAAGAACAATCAATGTGGTATTGCTACACAAGCCAGTTATCCACTAGTTTAAAAGAAATAATTGTAGTATTCAAAAATATTTTATCTTAATTCTGTTGTATTTGATTTTGCACAATACCAAGGTTAGGTACTGAAAGTTACTCACGGTCAACTAAAATTTCAGTACTAAAAGTTGCTAAATGTTTCCAATATATATTCACTTTTGAAACAAAGATGTAATAGAAAGGTCTAGTTCTGGAACTTACACAGGTATAAATATATTAACATAGGCATGTCATGGAAAAAAAAACAAGACACGACATTTTGAGTTGACATACAATATAAAGTTGTTTATTATTATGATTGAGTACTAAAAATTGTTTAATTTTTACTGTCTGAGTACTGGTTTCTTATATAAAAAGATTGCATTAAAAAAGATTAAAACATACTTTTTCTGTTTTTTTGTTTGTTACGTCGTCATACCAGAATGTGTGTGAACTTATTGTGGGAACAAGGTTGAACGTGATATGATAACCCTCACGATACAATAACGGACATCCTAGGTTACGAGAGATTCCAACCTTGTTCCCAGGACTTCATCCCGCTGCAAAAACATATCCCATAAAAAAAGTGTGTTATGTTTACTGACACATTTCGAGTCAGCGAAGGCACTAGATTTGCACTAAGGTTATTAAAATTAAAAGTTGTAAAAGATTCAAAGATCATAAAGATTCGATCTAGATTTTTTAAAGCCAATCAAATTTCCTAAAAGCAATCCGATCCAGTTCCAACCTCGTACCCAGGGCTTAAACGACCTTCGTATATCCTCTTACTGGATCTGAACCGAATCAAATGGTCTGTGGAAGAGGAAATCGGGCTTTGTTCGACTCATGGACGCATATTATGTAGTAATCGTAATTTGTGGAAAATGACTGTTTGTTCATTGCAGCTATATTTGTATTAGTTATTTTGTACTAGCTGTCGTATTAGGCCCGGTTTCCATTCAGCGTATATTTCCGTGCGGAAAGCTTTTTTCCGCTTGAAAACTGCCCTTGCGCGGAAATATACGCTGAATGGAAACCAGAGTGCGCTATAATTCTCTGATGGAAACCAGGTTTAATACGTAAGCGAAGGGTCACGACAACAGGACTTCACTTCGGTCACGAGCTAAAATGGTAACCATAACTTGGTCAGGATTGGCCAAAGAATAAATACGTCGGATGACAGTATTATAATATCACATGAGTTAAATGTGATTCCGCTGCCAACAAAGAGCTGAATTTGCTGCAGAATTTATCATTTTCATCCGGAGATATTGGGAGAAAAGGTGCAACAAATTTGAACACAAATTGAACAGGTAATATATATACTCCCTCTTCTACCGTATAAATTAGGGAGCTTTAGCAACAAAGGTTTTAGAACGGAGACAGTTCTGAGAAGTTTAGATATGTTTGTCATCCTGCAGAACAAACCTGCAGTCGTATTTTTTTGTGACGATAAAAAGTATTTTTACCGTTTTCTCAGGCGCTTGAGGTGTGAGAATATTTTTGTCGAAACTTCGCATACTCGTTAGTTTAGGTCCTTACACGGAAGAAATAAACAAATATTTCGGCGGTAAAGTCTCAAATGGAAATGCAGGAACATAAATTGTAGCATTCTAAGATGTTACGATTATTTTTTGAAAAAAGTTTACCTTGAAAAGAATACTTCCAATTAAGATCTGGTGAAAAATTATACTATACTATATTCGCCTCACTCAGCAAGGTCCACAATGGCGTCGACTGAGAATTGGTCAACTGCGGAACTGATTAAGCATGATCAAACGATAAGTAGCGCCTGTTAGATATATATGGTCAAATAAGGGACAACGATTGGCTAACACTTGTAACCAACATGCGTGTAGATCGTACAAAGTGGAGAGAAGCCACCCGAGATACAATAGAGTGGGCTTATTTTTTGAGATGAGTGCTGACTAAAATAAGTACAGACATCCACCATTATGTGTAGTTTTCCAGTGGGCAAAAACTTGTTCAAAGTCCCCAGCAAAGATGCTAGAACAACGTCGTTTTTTCCCAGTGATTCATTTCGAAATTTCGCTATTCTGAACAACATATCCAATGTATCAAAATATCCCTGGAGTTTTCCTATAATTTATGCTACCCATTTAAAATTTCTCATCATAAATAGCATCACCTGTTTCTAACTTTTACGTGAAACAAAGGCAAAATAAAATATTCTTTGCATATTAATGAGATTTTTCTCAGGCATATTCAATCGCATTTTCAATTCCCAAATTGTTTTACAGTGTTTCAATACAATTTTGATGGTCCTGACAACCGAAGAATGTAAGCGACACATGAATCCCTTCTCTCCACCACCTTGGGGTTGATCCTTCTTCCTGTAACTTCGACGTGACTAGCATTCATACGGCCAAACAAAAGCAGTCTTATTGCAACAAATTGCTTCTAACTATCCAAACAAGCGATGTTATTTTTTATTTTTACCTAAATTCCCGATTATTCGCTTTTTATTTAAAGGTGCTATTTTTCCATTAAACATAAATTACAAAAAAGTGAGAGAAAATGTACTACTTTGTAATAGTACCCTTCATTACCGTAATGCCTCGATTAAGCGCCCAGGCGCTTATTTAATTTTTGAGCATCAACGGGGGAGGGGCTTATTCGAAGGGGGCGCTTATTGAATCAACTTAAGGTATTTAGAAATTTTCGGAAGAATAGAAAAAACACATCAATGATATGCTCGTATTATACTGTTTCTTCTTTTCTTAATCAATATCTACATCTTTATCATCTGAATTCTATAAAATCTATATATGTAATTTCGTTTTCACTAAAAAATGTTTTAAAAAAGGTCAAATTCGAATAAGCGCCGGGGCGCTTATTTAGTTTTAAATTTCTAAAGGGTAACGCTCATTCAAGGGGAGGAAGGGCGCGATTATTCGAGGGGAGAGACTGTTGAAATTTGTGCAAAGAAGGGGAGCGTTATAGTAATGAGAGCATTGTTTTCTTTTAACTCTTTTATGACAGTCTTACTTTTATTTATTTCCAGTTGGCCTTTTCCTTTCTCATTATTCGATGTTGACCTTGATAGACCATTTCATAAAAGAATGAAAACTTGTGGTTTATTGTTCAAAATAGTGCTGTGACTTACCACCACCTCGTTTTTATTGTGTTATGAAAATGACTATTTGCTGTATTTATTTTGGCGGTCGGGTGATTTTTCCAGGATGGCATTTTTTCTAAAATAACATGTTTTGTGTATATGCTGTACTCTTGAAACTTGGGCACGTTCAGTACAAACCTAAAAATGAAATAGAGACGCAAAAACGTTACTGCTGCCACGCGACGTTTTATTAACGTCAAAAAGACGTCTTTTCGACGTTCATAAAACGTTAGGTGTTCACTGGGATGTTACTGGAATATGTGACAAGTTTTATTTTATAAAGTGCAATAGAGCGTAAAGACTACTAATTATGATTCCAAATAAATTTCTGTATATCGTATATGGAGCTACTCATCTGTTCCGTCCGTGATCATCTGTCCGTTTAATTAGTTTGTAATAATTAATGCAGGTTCTCCTCTTTTATCTATAAATACTTAAAATCAACTGTTTCTTGCATAATTAAGTTACTACGTAATATAACAAAAAATATTTTTCACAAATACCTTGAAAATATTTAGATAGTGGTAGTAATATTTTCAAGATATTGTTACCAAAATTGACGTAAATATTAATCTGCAAGTAAAATTAAAAGTATTAATATCAAGAGCCTAAATAATTTCTAACTACTAAAGGCCGCTTTTCACTTCGGAAATGTTTCCGCGGAATGGAAATGGAACAACAACCTAACGGAATATTTTCCCTGGAACAACGACAGAACAAATAACTTTCTTGGTGTTGTTACAAAAATTTGTTACATGATATTTGATTGGTTAAGAAAATAAATCGTGCTGTTATTACAGAGAAAATCAAATCTTTTTATTTTTGAACTGTACATGATATTTAATTGGTTAAAAAATTGTTGCGCAGAAAGTAGACAATTATTCACTTATATTCGACTTTGGATTTCGTTCCATAGAACAGAAAAATGTCTGCGGAACAGCAACATATTTTCTTCTGCGCATGCGCATTTTCCGTTCTATTTCCGTTCCGTAGAAAGTTTTCTAAAGCGGAAAACAGCACTAAGTATTTGCCCAGGATTTGGCCCCAGTGATTAAGTTGACACAAAATAAACAAACATATCAATAAAAAAATTGTATATACGATGTCAAATCTGCGGAAGAGTATTTCGAAGACATAAAGCCCTGGGGACGAGGTTGGGTCTGCAAAGTATTATAGAATTATAGAATGACTTCAGAAAGCTAAAAATGAATTGTAATCTGATGCTTGTGTTAAAATCAAGGTCAGTTAACTATGCAGAAAGGGTGAATTCTACAATCCCCAAATTTCATGTGTTATTTCTTGACAAAGAAATCTTTACCTTGGAAAATTCAGGAAGTACTTGAAAGAAAAATTGGCCAAGTTTTGCGTAACAAAATTTTGAAAAATGTTAAAAAAATTCATGGAAATCACAGCAAACAAAAATTGTTAACCCTATTCAGGATGGGGCACAAAGTGCCCTCCCATGCCATACTTTTTTTCATAACTTCTGAACGAATTGCTATTACGGGTATTTGATTTTTTTATTTTTTGGTAACTAAGGAAAATTTTGTTTAAGAATTGGAGCTCATAATTCCCGCCAGACTAAGTAGAACTATATAATGATATCGTGCTTGATCGTCTCCTTAGCCCACACAGCTCCCACCATCTGCTCTTTCTTACATTGAACAAATTACAGTCATTGCGTTCAATATACATGATAAATTTGTAAACTATATCGTATTTACCTAATTGTTTTTATTTTTATATTTACCATGGAATTTTCAACAAGACACCTTTTCCCAAAATATTTCAGGTGTAATGTATAGTCGGCAATCACTATATTTCGATGAATATACATCATGTAGGTATACGTTTCCAGGAAGAAAAAGGCTTCCACTACAATAGGACGTAAATAAGCCATAAAACTTAGGTTTGTCACTTTTACTTCCACTTGCAACAAACTCCCCTTCTAAATGGCTTCCAGTAACAGTTATCATAGCAATCGTATTGTTTTCATCATCTTTATATAATCCAGCGGCTCCATCACAGCTATCTATGACATAAATCTTAGAATCAATACCAAATATAACAATGAAATTCCTTACCAATGCAGAATTAAAACGTTGAATGTATTTTTATATTTAAAAGACTTTTGCACCAACACTTAAATCTTACCTCCATCTAACATCACCTATGATCACCTTGATCTAACATCACCTATGCATAAACCTCTACTTCTCAATATTGGAAAGTTACAGATATTTGGGTATTATGTGTACTGATGCCAATAAATTCCTCACTGACAATCAATCTGGTTTTCATGCGTTTCCCCTGTACTTGCCATCACT
>JAULBZ010002610.1:0-18377 GCA_032360805.1 Neoturris breviconis | reverse complement strand
CAATGGGTACAGACGCGTTTTTGGTACCATAGTAAATCGCGTTAAAAACGCACCAAATGCATCTTTTGTGCTGATTTTTTTGCTGATTCTGCACCTACTGCAAGGGAGGAGACGTCCCAAACAAAAAAATCCGGAGTTTAATTGATAGTTTGCTTGTTTTTATTTCGTAAAAAAACCTTCATATAGAGACTAATATGCACAAAATGCGCTTGAGATTTAATTGATTTGATCTAATTTCACGTTGGGTACAAGTTATAAAAACAATATACAAAAGGGTACAAATCTCCAGCGCAGATGAATTTAGAAAAGAGATATTTAAAGCTCTATGAAGGGGAGAACACTTATATAACACTTGAGATTTAATTGATTTGATCTAATTTCACGTTGGGTACAAGTTATAAAAACAATATACAAAAGGGTAAAAATCTCCAGCGCAGATGAATTTAGAAAAGAGATAAAAAACAGGCGTGAAAGATATCAGAGATAATCTGGGAATCGGAGTGTCGTACAAATTTAATCATAACAGATACCTATATATTTTGGGCCAGACCCCTCGTAACGCATAATCACTAGTTTGATGAAACCAAACTGATACCCTTTATTTTTACATTTTGATTTTTTATAGAGAAGTAGAACAAGTAATGTGCAAAGAGAGGAGTAATGTACAACGAGTAATGTACAAAGATAGATGTGGAAAAATTTAAAGGGAGTGTCCGGTAAAATTACATACTTCTGAAAACTGACCTTTCTTTAGCTTGAACAGGCAGTATATGCACTGAGCAAATCTGACAGAGGAAGGAAATATATAATAAGGCTACAAGAAAATATCCACGATAACACAAGTATCATAACACGAAATAAAACCATAGTCACATACTGTCACATAACACGAGATCGAAATAAATGGTCCTGCGGAGGACGAAGGAAAAGAAATCAAGTAGCTAAATTACATAATAAATCAAGGATGCCATCACCATGTACCTGTTGGTTTTGCTTACCTGGTTAGAAGTGCAACAGAAGTGCCTGGCATACAGCTACCAAGCTAAGAATCTTTCCAAAACAAGCATAACTTTTTTAACAGTTAAAGCAGTTTTCTCATCTATAATTTCTATTCCTTCTGTGTTTCTTCTTAACCTTTGATAAACATTCTTGCTAGGTATATTAGGAGAAGAGTAGTCTACGTGAATAAACAAGACGAGCGAAAGCCTCCTCACGCCTGACAGTCTTTCCACATTGCTTGTTTCACGGCAACGGGAGAAATCAAAACACACATTCGCAAATATGTAACTGAACGCAAAGTTTTTCACGTACGGTTTTTCATTTTTCTTTTGCATTTTTATTGGCCAAATTTACCTATTTCATAATAAGGAACGCTACTTCATCCGTTTCATTTTTTGATTGCGCAATAAAAAGCGATTCTACCGCAATATCAATGAGGTGTTACTATTCCCACTTAATATGAATTCCTATGAATCCCGAGTGGAAGAAAAAATCGACGGAGTCTGCGGAAGAAGGTAAGGGAACACTGCATCAATTGGAATAAAAACGGTTCTGATGTCAAAAGTCGCGACAAATACTCAGATAGAAGAAATACTGTTCCAAACAATATCCTCGCCTCTGACGGGAAATTGAATTACATTAGGTTAGATCAATTTAAACGGATAAGATGAAAGGGTACCGTTCAATTAAAGTTACAAATTAAATAATTTCACCAAATGAAAACATATATTATGAAAATGTCACAGTATCAATGAGAAATCATTAATTAATAGTATTTTCAAATGTGTGCTTTGTGTCTTTTTATGAGTAGAACGCCTAATGTTTCTTTCATAATTTTTAAATCGCGATTTCTCAGTTTCGCGATTTTTCACAATTCCTAAGATTTCTAAGATTGACAACTTTGGTAATTTTTATGCTTTTGATCTGAGACATTCTGGACTTACTCATCAATGAAACTTTGGAATTGTTTATGGTTTCAGCAGATTTAAGCAATTTAATATCGCAAAATCCGATGAATTTTACACACTGTCACAAAAATTGCTTTTTGTGCTCTTATAGTTGCCAATGCAACTTGAATTTTGCTTCATTGTGCAGATCAGTGCTTGTTTTACAGCTTTCTAAAGTTTGGTCAGAATATGTGTAGCTGTTGCCTAGATATTAGTGCTAGAAAATATTTAAAAATTCAAAATCCGACATTTTTAATTGGTTGTGTTCTCAACATAGATATCTTTCAGGTTGGACATGAGAATGTTTATAAATTGCTGCATTTAGAAACTATTTTCTGAAAGGGACCTTCCTCTAAGTCCTTATTAGCCTATTATAGCGCGCCAAAATTTGAAAATAATTTCTTCAAATTATTTAACACTTAGAAAACCATGCTTACTATCAAAATGACTGAAATAACCGATTATCTATAGTGCTATGGAGTGTCAAAGGTATAAAAATTACTAGAAAACGTTATTATTTCATTTTACAGCAGAAAAAAGCTCTTATGAAATATCCTAAATTATGTCGCAATTATGTATGAATACCTCATATGATATGAGTAATATTGGTACAATAAATCACTCAATAAAATGTTATATCGAACGACAAAGTCAAAGAGGTTTTTCCAACAAAATCGAATGGAGTTCAACATATATCTTCTTTTACTATCAATGCTAAGAAAACCGCTGATAAAAAGGTGATCGTGAACGGTTTTTGCAAATTCTTGTCCACAGTGGACAAGTAGCGTTTCCTATAACTGATTGTGTATGGGGTCATAAACTATTATTAATTTCTTCCAAAATTTTACCAAGTAAATGTTTTAGATTTACACCTGTTTCATCAAACAAAACACTTTCACATCTCCAAAAGCTTAAACGCAACAAAGCTGTCGGAATTGATAACCTTTACAACCTTTGACGCATGTGATAAATCTATCACTTATGACCAGTACTGTATCAACAGATTTCAAAGTGGCAAAGGTTACGCCGTTGTATAAATCAGGTACTACCGACAATTTAGATAATTATCGTCCGGTAGGTGTACTACCTACAATTTCAAAAATACTCGAGAAATGTGTACATTCAGTTTGGTTTCGAAAAAATCGATCAACGGAACTTGCGGCTTCGGCGTTTATAGACCAAGTTCGAAAGGCCATGGACAAAGGTTTTTGGAATTAACATTCGATTGAGCTGGTTAAATAATCCTCCCATAAAGATACAATACAAAAACATTACCATCAATTTCACCACATCATATAAATACCTCAGTTTACTGCAGACAAAGTACTATTCTACTGTCGAAGTAGAGTACTATATTCTATATTAATATTTACTGTATTCTATATTATATTATGTTCCATTTATTATTTTGCATTGGTTGACGCAGCAGCAGTAACTTTTTCAACATCTTAATTTCTGAATTCGCCATACCAATATTATTTCAGCAATATTGCTTGTACTCCATGACAATATTTGTGGCGTATATATACGGAGGTAAAAATATATAAATCATCATATCGTCATATCATCTCTGTTTGAAAATTGTAACTATTAACAGGTGTACGTCATTTCTATAACAACATCTACACATATCATAGTAAATCTGTTTCCGCGGGAGATAACAGTTCTATAAGCTGAGTAATGATTATTTAAAGACAGGGGAGCTGTTTGTCTACTCAAAACAAAGTGTTATAAGCAGAATTCTTCACTCTTACCTGCTTTTGAAAAACTTCCAAAACTGTTAGCAGTTTAGTTTATAATATTTCAAGTAAAAAGATATTTCTTACTTGTGTAAGAATGTCTCGTTTACAGAGAGAACGAAAGCTTACAATTATATGATTTTGTCGCATCGTCTTTTTCTTTCAAATGTATCATTTGTTTTACAAAAATAAGTTTTTAAAATACATAACAACAATCTCTATGATGGAGTGGTTCCTGAATAATCTAAGCTCACAAAGTTTAAATGACCCCTCTTCGGATACAATATAAATCAAAGGTACGGTATTGAAAATTGCCCAGTAAGCCAAGTGAAAGTTAAACCTAAGCACATAAATATGATTTGAATATACATATTATACAGTGTTTGAAATATGTCTTTATTTAAATGGTAGAGTATCAGGTCAAATAAACAATTGGAACACATTTTGCAAGGTAAAATTATGTCAGGTCACTGTTGAGGATTGTCGTGATATTTCATATGATAAGAACCCAAATTTTACACGACAATAGGATTTCATGTCCTTACTAAGTTGATAAAGTTTCAGGTCAAATAAACAATTGAAACACCTTTATCTAGGTAAAATTATATCACTGTGGAGAAGAGTAGTGAAATTTCACTTCATATCCTGAAGCAATGCTTAAACATGAATCCTCCATATTGGTTATGAATTACATACATACGTTATACATCATATCCTTATGTAAAATTAAAATAGAGAATACACCTATGTTATATTATTAGTTGTGCTTTTAAACACTTGGTAGATGTTACACTGTAAAGGCTACTTAGACTATTATGCTTTATTCATACATGATGTTGTACGCATATGTGCGTATATGTGCGTGTCTTTACGTATATGTACGTATGAGTTCGTAGATCTTTGTATATGAACGTATATGTATGTGTATATATGTAACTGTATGTATGTGTATTTATATGCATGTATATGTATGTATATGTAATATTTATTACCACCTGTCGAGGAATTAGTTGCAAGGAGGACATTTTCCCTAGTTACCAAAATTTATTTTGCAAAATGATCCTAGATAAATTGTAGAAAAAGTCCAGAAATTTGTAGTCATTCATTTAAAAATTACGAAATAAAGATAGGGGACCTTTTTAGCACTATCGACCTGAATAGGGTTAAATGCTAGACTGTATACCTTCTCTATTCTAATAATTCTAATTCGCTTAAAAACTTATATTAAACTACAACCTTTCATTTAAATTATCAGATATCTTTAAATTTTAGCGAGCCATACACACCACAAGTAAAACGTAAATGCAAAAAATGACCACTATAAGTCCCTGGAGATTTATCGAGTAGACTTAGGGCTTAAGGTAGTAGGACTTTTTGCAAACTCGAAAGATTTTGTTGCTTCTAGCAGCCTAGTACACAGGCTCTTGGTGAAAATGTGAATTACCATACAATTCGTCTTGCTAATTAAAATTTAGGTATGTTTGTCTAAGTTGAAATTCCGAATTTTTACACAAACTTCACTTTGCCTCAAATATTTATGTAAGGGATTGTGGGAAGGAAAACATATTAACAAATCATTTCTAAGCCAACATACCTAGTTTTATGAACAACAAAAAGAAATTGATTCACATTAATAAATATTAAAGTTTCCTATGTACATCGACATAGAGAATACTCAGAACATTTCTATATGAAATTGTAACATTGATAAAATTCACTTGTTGCGTTATAGATATAGCTACACTAACTTGAAAGTATAAATATCGAAGACATGGAAATTCGTATGCATTTCATACTACTGCTTCTAAAATTAGCACTAGCAGTTGCAAGTAATGAAACATATGTCGAAAGGAAAATGCTTGGACCTGATTTCGTAAAAGGTTTTGGAATGTGTGACAATATAACAAATTTCCATGTATCAGGCGGTTGTGAGTGTAGTAGCAGTAAAAGGACGTTTTTCAAAGATAGAACGCATACAACATTATCCTGTTATAGTTACACGGAATTAAAAAGAATGACAGGTATTGCATTGCGAAAAAGCTTCAAATGCTGCTCTGATAGACCTATTCACAAATACATGAAAAAGAGCTCAAAATAGAACTTGTTGTAATGCAATAACTTCCTTTTTTAGTAGGGTATACCGCAAAAAGGAAGTTGTTTCATTGCAATATGCTTGAACAGCCAACGCCTCATTGTCATGTATTTATGAATATGCCTATACCTTCGTATATACACTCTCAGCATACCAGGGGCAGAACCAGGTTTTCTGTGTAGATAGTCACTAATTTATTTAGGTTAGTATCTCCGTGAGACGCAACCTTGGTTTGCGCCAAAGGGAAAATTTCGGTATTTTGAGGTACCAGATCTCGGAAAACGCACTACTCAGCTTCAATTGTAGGGAAACCGGAAAAGTAAAAAATACCCCAATTGGTACATTATCAGAAAATCGAAACAGCATAAAAACCCAAATCGGAACATTATCGGAAAATCGGAATTGCGTAAAAACTTAAACAGGAACATCATTGGAGAATCGGCATTGCGTACAAAGTCAAATCGTCACTGATATAGAATACAGCAAACTCTCTATAATTGGAACGCCCACGGGACCAAAAAATTCGTTCGAATTATAGAGAGTTCGAATTATAGGAAGTAGAACCGCTTGCGAAATCTTTTGTCATCTTGATCGTTTTCAGTTAGTATCTATGCACTCAAACATTTTAGTTAGGATTTATGGTCAAGAGGGGCGGGAATCATCTAAATATATGTCTAAATGATGGGCATTCAGACGAGCGTCGAGTTAAAATAATCAAGTCTGATGCAATATGGACGTTCGAAAGTATTCATGACATCCGATTCGCTTAAGACCCCTTACACATGACGCAGTGTACGAAAAAGAGAGGAAATGCTCCAAGGGACAGAAAAAAACGTTCGAATTGTGAAGTTGTTCGAATAATGGAGGTTCGAATTATGGGAAGTTACATATGAGACTTTGTTAATGAGCCAGAAAACTTGTTCGAATAATGGAGGCGTTAAAATTATAGGGAGTCAAATTATAGAGAGTCTACTGTATTTCTTATTTTCTTAACCAGACTAGACTAGAAAATATTCAATTTGGTCTACGAATCAAGCTAAGAAAATCGGAAGATAAACAGGAAATCGAGTGAAATCGGAATTTGCGGAACGGGACTCCACTTGTTGTTTGGGCAATTTTTTATCCACTGGTCTAGCTATTTTCATTAGTAATTGCCTCTGTTTACTTTTTTGGAATGCATGTGACATATTTTATCCAATCACCAACCTTGTTTTTTTTGTTTCATATAGCACGTTTTAGGTACATATTTTCGAAAGCAGCCAACGGAGGTGTCCTTAAAAATAGGTGTTCCGAGGGGGTATACTGGCTGGGAATTAGACCTGTTCTTAGGTTCCAGAAAAAAAAGGTTCGGCGGGAGATTTTGACCTATTCTTTCACTATTGATCATCTCCTGGCTGGGAAAATGATCTGTTCTGAGCTGACTGTCTGAGCTGGGAAATCGAAAAAAGCTCTGGCTGAGAAAATTATCTGTTCTAAGCTGGCTGTCTCAGCTGGGGAAATCGAAGAAGCTCTGGCTGGGAAAATGATCTGTTCTAAGCTGGCTGTCTGAGTTGGGAAATCGAGAAGCTCTGGCTGGGAAAATGATCTGTTCTGGGATAAATCGATTCTGTATTGAGCTGGGAAATAGAGGTGTTCTTACGAGAAAAATGGACATTGTTTAGGGAGAGTCTTGTGTAGCTGGAAAAACGAGTTGTTCTTAGCACTCATTATTGCTCAGCTAGGAAAATGAGCTGTTCTGAAAAATACGCGTTCAACAATAAAAAGTCAGAATTGTATCTCAGCTAGAGAATAAGGACACCTATTTCTCAGAGCACCTCCCATTGACTGCTTCTGGCAATAGCTAACAAGTAAAACATCTATCGCAAACGAAGAAGAACGTCGTTCTCCTTGTAAAACGAAAATTTAGATTTTATCTAATAAAAGAGAAATATGCGAGCTAGAGACAAGTGTCATACACCATAAGAAAGCCAATTTTCTAGTCATTCTAGCAACGTATAAATTATACATACTTGGAAATTATTTCGCTAGTGCGGAGTCGTTAGTTAAATATATACCATCAAGTAAACACAGGACGTCGGATCAGAGTTTAAACAACGTCATCGTCACGACGTTAATCCGACGTGGCGTGCTTGTCGGGTATATACCACCATGGGTGAATAAATAAAACAAATATTGCTAAAGTACAAGGTATATAACTATAAGAATATTTTTTCTATATACAATTCTTCCTAGATATTTTCTAGATATTTATAAATTAAAATGTACAATACTAAAAACTAATTCTCCTCCCCATATGTGTAATTATCACAATTCAAGGTAAAAACTTCCTTTATACAGATATCCAATAAAGGGTGATCAACGAACGGGCAATTGATTGGTTAATTCAGACAAAGAAACCAATCAATGGCAAGATTATTGACTAAGTACGCTTCTTAAAATTTATTTAATTCATATTCTACCCACCCAGTGAGCAAATACTTGTTCAAAGTCCGCAGTAAAGTCGTTCGACGTTGTTCTATCGTCTTTACTGCGGACTTTAAACAATTTTTTTGACCTATGGATAATGGTGGTATGCGGCCTTCTTTATCAAGATAGCACGATGTTCACGGTGGGATTGATTAAATGTTTTTCGCAACGAAGAAATAAATAAACAATAAGTAGTCGTCACTTTGTTATGTTAAACAACGTCCTTTGTGCAGCATTGATCAAGCGGTCTTTGGCAATTGCTCTTTTTTGAGATGGATGTTTTTCAACACTAAATAAAAATAATAGAGTTGATTAACGGACCAAATAAAAAAACCCGAAGAATACTCTGTAAAGTTTAAACAATGTCGAAAAAGACATCGTTTTGACGTCTAGCCGTGAAAACGACGCTTTTTTCGATGTTGGTTAGACGTCGATTACTGATTACTGTCGATCACCTACAAGGTGTTAAAATAATCACTGCGGACGAGTGGTTTTTGAGCATAGTATCAGGCTACAAAGCCGGAAGCTAAGTTCTAAAGGCTGATTCGCAGGAACCAATCAAATGAGAGATCGTTTAGGTTGAAATTCGTTTAGAGGTCCATGGAAAGGCTGCCTCAAAAAAAAAAGACTGATTCGAGAAAAAATCTTCCTTTTCTAATTTATTTAAGCAGGGGTCAAAGTAATCGCCGGTCATCACTGAGAAGGAGAGATTTTTCAGAACATTTTTTTCATCATTGTGAATACCAAAAAGCGAATTATTAAAACATACGTGTCAAGAAATTCCACACAATCTTCATGTCCATATACTTCAGCCATATGTTTAGGTGTTGCACCATAGTCATCTTTTGAAATAACATTAGCCGATGCCTCAACTAATAGTTTTAAGATTTCTAAGCTTCCAAACTCTGCAGCGCAATGAGCAGGCGTCCATCCTTGGTCCATAAGTAATGACGGATCAGCACCATGATCGAGTAAAATCTTACAGCAGCGAACGTGACCTAAAGTAAGAAAATAATCGATAATGTCAGTGAAAGAAGGTTTTCTCAAAGTGCTTACATAACGATGAGAATTTTTGAGGGTTTTTTGTGCTTCAATGCTGATTTTTTTAGCAATGCTTCTTTTGATTTAATACCCCCTCGCTCTCTCTCTTGTAGATTTAATTTATAGTTGTTCATCTTGGGCAGTCACTCAAGAATTGTTGCTAGTTTAATTGATTAAGAAATAAATAAAGAATTTAAAATTTATTTTATTGAAAAGATTAAATATCTGCCAGTGGGCACGCAACGTGTTATCAACGTTGGAAACACATCGTTTTGACGTCGCGAAGTCATAACGACATCTTTTCGACGTTGCTAAGACGTCGTGTGCCGGTAGGGCAGCAACATAATGATAACCACCTGAGTGGATTTTAAAAAAGAGTAGCCTTAAGGTCAACTACCACGCGAATTCATCCGAGCAACGTCACCCGACTGAATCAAGAAATCAAACTGAGAAAGTAACCTCTCTCGTTATAAGAAACGCATGCAACATTATTACCACGTTGAGCGGCTATATGCAGGGGTGTACGATCACCCCATTCCCTGTCTTTGTAATTAATACGTTCCTCGAGTCGAGACAATATCATTAATCTGTGTAAATGAGAATAATTACCAGACCAGGAAGCTTCGTGCATAGCTAAATCATCTGATGACGATGTATTCCGGGACATGTTAAGTGTAATATATTTTCACTGAGGAAATTTTTTAATCAACATGAAATTTGATAAACTGTCGGTTAAAAACATTCGTTTTGTATGTCCATACATGAAAACGGATCGTTAATGGTGTCAGATTTTAATTAAAAGAGTTTCAGATTTAGTAGATATCCCGTCCACGACGTCGGATCACCGTTGAAACAACGTCGAAACGACGTGTTCCAACTAGGAAAGGAAAATGATATACATCAAATATTTATTCTCGTCAACTGTACGGTAGTTGTTGCCAAACACAATCCCATACGACGTCACATCAACGTCGAAAAGACGTTACGACATTGGTTGAAGGTTGATCTGACGCCGAGTGCATACTGGGGAACTGTTAAAAACCCAGCAGGCAAAAAACCTTTTCAAAGTCAGCAAAATAGCGTTCGAACAACGTTCACGTTATTTTACTGACTTTGAGAACGTTGTTCTAACATTATTTTGCTGACTTTGAACAGGTTTTTGCCGGCTGGGAAGTTAAAAAAAATAAATAGATAAAATATTTGTATTAGTTTTAGGTTTTAGCAATTAGTCGTCCATATTTGAAATTGAAACCGTTATAATATTGTACGATCTCCTCCGTTAATAACGGTTTCAATTTTAAATCTGGACGACTAATTGTTGGCTAACTAATAAAAACATGTATTTCAAATGAAGATAAAACGGTATGGTTAAAAGATATGCTAGCTGCAAAGGCGGATTTCCACTAGGAGAATTCGTTCGCACGAATTCTAAATGCAGCTTTTATATTTGTTGAAAGTGACGTCACATGTCAGGGGCGTTTATTAATGAGGCGGTTAAGAGGGGAATGTTTATTTCAAAACAAATATTTTCGGTCTTGTGGAAGTATTAAAAATACTATCCCATATTATGAGTTCATCTATATAAACTAAATTTTAAAAGATTTTTTTGGGGGATATTGGAGGAGGCGTTTAATCCTATTTAGGATGGACTTTTTGGGACTCTGAATGTAAGGAGGGGTATGGAGGCACTTTGTGCCCGCCCTCCACAACTTTCGAAGAGAATATGCTATAATATTGAAACTTTTTAGAAAGTTAGTTATCAGTAATAACTCTTCGGCATACTTATTTTTTTGATGACGTCCATACTTCTGATGGCGTCATTCGGGCCAAAACCGGTGGTGCAAAAAACTTAGGTGAACAACCTTTATTTTTAAAAAACAAGAACAAA
The DNA here is from genome assembly GCA_032360805.1 of Neoturris breviconis. Taxonomy (NCBI): domain Eukaryota; kingdom Metazoa; phylum Cnidaria; class Hydrozoa; order Anthoathecata; family Pandeidae; genus Neoturris; species Neoturris breviconis. The sequence goes on along the minus strand of JAULBZ010002610.1, from coordinate 7,205 downwards.
AAAAATATATATATATATTTTACCACCTGTCAAAAATTTGGAAAATTATCCCTAGTTACCAAATTTTTTTTCCTACAAAATGATTCCAGATAAATTATAGGAAAAGTCCCCAAAAATGCCTAGTCATAATAGCCATTTGTTCAGAAGTTAAGATAAATAGAATGTCAGGCGGGCGCTTTTTTTCTTCACAGGTGATGCCCGGCAGTTATATTCCGACTGGATTTGACTAGAATAAATTTGTGAAGGAGAGTTTTATATCAAAGTACTCGCAATTGATCGGTTTCTTCGACATAAACAAACCAATCAATTTTGTATACAAGATCGTTGACTTTCTACTAAACATAATTTTTAATAAAATACTACCTTTATGGCAAGCAATATGAAGTGCAGTTCTAAATCCATAATCGTCATCTTGATAATTTATGTTGCGCTTATTTAATCCAACAAAAAACATTTGCTGTTCAACTTTACGTTCCTCGTTTAAATAACATAAGTCATGTAAAATCAAATCATCCACGACAGTAAACTTCTGATATACTTTTGAACCTATTCTTCTCCGGGTAGACATGTTGTATGTGTGCTAGTCACATGAAAATCATGAAGCAATGTTTAATTGCGAAGATTATACAGTATATAATATCAAGAAACTCCCATTTGACTAGCACAGGACAGTATCTAATTAACGTATTTATAAATAGCTAACTCCCTCATTGGATAAGGATAAGTTTCGTCAACTGTGTTAGTACTGTTCATTGCGAATATTATTTGTAGGCGGGTCAGTTCATTAGCAATTAAATTTAGCGATAAACGTGCTAATTAAAGGTGTGAGAGAAATTACCTATCCAATATACAGCGTCAAAACTCACACTATTTATGTAAAATTAGTACTCCTCCTCATTGCAAATATTATTTAACAATAAACTTTATGGGTAAACGTGATAATTAAAATTGTGCAAGGAATCACACCCGTTAAAGAAGAATAACGCTAGAAATCGACGTTTCGACTACATGTAGTTATGCAACTTACAAAATATTTATGTAAAATTTTACACAAAAGAAGTGACAGCCGTAACTAAATTATTACAAAAAATCGACATTTTAATAAAATATTTAAATAGACTAGTAATTAACTCTATCCCCAGCATACTGTAACAATAAGTTAAGTACTCCATATGGGAGAGAGGAAATAATAGTGCTAACTGAACAGTTGCAGCGGCAGGAGGTGATGTTTTTATTCAACACAGGGTTGTTCCTCAGAAAAAATAAACTCGCCTTCAACTCAAAGTGAAAATTGTTGTTGGAGTTGGCCAAAACACTGAAATCATCCAAACTCACAACATGATTACATGTGAGCATGTGCTCTTTCACCGCACTGGTCTGATAAGGCTTGTTAGCAAGCCTTTTTCCAGTGAGAGGTGAAATACCAGCATGTTCACAAGCTCTAACCTTAAAATGTCGTTTAGTTTTACCATAATAGATGGCATTGTAGCAACCACACGAATATTTATACACGACACCAGATTGGAGTTCCTTACTGATCTTATCTTTAAATGTGAAAAAACTGGAGAGCTTAATAGACGACTTGAAAACAAAAATGGCCTTACAAGATGGTAAATTACTATAAACTATTTTATTCAGGAGAGTCCGCCCAAGTAAGGCAAGACAATGAGTAATTCCTTTGGTGACAGTTGGAATACTGGTTTTAGGCGCGTACAATCACGTAAATCACATCTATCCAATATACAGCATTAAAACTCACATGAATGAACTTAAGACGGCATTTGATCACCGAGTACGAATTAGAGTTAAGTTGTTTCAACGTTGGTTCGATGTCGCAATGTCCGCAGAGAAGATCATTGAGCATCCTTGGCTATGCAAATAATAAAGGTTAATATCGCCATTAGGCGAAAAATTCCGCGTGATAGCCAAAAGAAGGCATTCCATTGGTAGAACTAGACGTCACCAATTTCTAACATTCGAATATCTTCTTTTGGCTTTCAAATCAACATTAAAATATGATAGTTTAGCATGTGGATTTCCACTAGGCGAATTCATTCGAGCGAATTATAAATGAAGCCATTACATTGGTTGAAAGCGATGTCACCTGACAGGTAACGTCATTTTCAACTAATGACTTCACTTAGAATCCGTGCAAACGAATTGGAGATTCGCCTTAAGTACCGCTTGAAGTAGCCTTTCATGCGTTCTTCGTAGTGGGAACGAGAAGCAAGATTTGCGAGCGCGAAGCGCGAAAAGTGGTTCCGATTTCCCGATTATCCTCGATTTTACGTTACAACCAGGTAGCTCTTTCAGAAACGTACGATTTCAGGCTACGCTTGCAGATGAAAACAGTGGAATATGCTGACAATCAGCATAGAGTAACCGAACTGGGGCCTATCTTTATGTGCCTTGCTATATCTTAGGTCGTTATTTTATTTTCACAAGATGTAATTAAAATCTATACGAACAAAGGTGTTAAGAGAGTATATTTATCTCTAGACTATAAAATTAGCATTCCTTACTAATTGTTTATTTGTATAAGTATTTGCTAGCTATTAATAATGTTGCAATAATTAATAACACTTTTCCAGAAGGATTTTTTTATTTTTAATTAAATCAATTAACAGGTTTTAGATTTTAAATCCTCTTGTAACAGTGAGCATTACTTTTAATCCCGACGTCGTTTTGACGTTGTTACGACGTCTTGTATCGGGAGGTAACGTTCTTGGAATTGATTGACATTTTTGGTAGGAAATAACCATCAATTTCGAGATCCCAGTTGGAAAAAACTTTTTCACAGTCCGTAGTAAAGACGCTAGAACCACATTTTTTGTGCAAAACTAACTTTAAGAAGACGATTAGCTTTTATTTAGTTAAATATCGTTACTATCCATTACTAGCAGATAATATATATATATCGATTAACCGTTGGAGTTTACTGCATTATTTTTTTCTCGAAGTTCAAATATCCACAGTTATTTTCTGAACCATACAGAGTTCCAAAAGCGCTTGATTGGAGCTCATTGGATTGCAAGTTAAACATCCCCATAGGCAAAACCTTGCTCGAAATCAGCAGTAAAGACGCTAGAATAACGCTGTTTTCAACGTTGTTCTAGCGTCTTTACTGTGGACTTTGAATTTGCCCACTGAGTCTACGAGTTACTATATATCGATTACAAAATTACTCTTGAAAAGTGGTGAGTACAAAATTTGGAACGATTGAAAATGATACACAAATTTACTAAAGATAGTAAAAGAAAAAGATGCCCGGGTGTGACCCAGTACAAAAGGTACTACACACACCTATTTCGTCCGAAATTGCAAAACCAATAAACTGGATAAGTAATAACAAACTAATCATAGTCTAAAAAGTTTAGCCTGAAAATTATCACAAAATGTTTTCTCTAAATTGGCAATTTTTTGACCAAGTAAGACGTCTGTCACACACCTAACCTATTTATAAACATCTATAACACCTAACCTAGAAACAAACACCTATAACACCTAACCGATCTATAAACACCTATAAACACCTAACCTATCTATAAAATCCGCAATGACGCTGTGGACAAAAACTTGATCAAACTCTGCAGTAAAGACGAAAGAACATCGTTTTCAACTTTGCCATTCGACGTTGTTCTCGTTGTTGCTGACTTTGAACAGATATTTTCCCTCTGCGATTTTCTTCCCTGCAAGTGAATAAATACCTACCCTTTTTAGCAGCCCAGTGAAGAGCAGTAGATCCTTCAAAGTCGCTATCTCTGCTGTTAATATCGTGAACATCTTTTACGCGAAAGAAAACTTCTAATTGTTTCCAATGACCATCAGCAGCTAACTCATGCAACATTAGTTCTGCCATTCAACATTACTAGCAACACACTGTATTAAACATAATAACTTTATGAGTGGCCATTGAATACGGTGCTACCTAGGACAAGAACTTGCTCAAAGTCCGCTCGGACTTTAAACAAGCAAACTTTGAACATTTTATTTAATACTGGGATTTATAATTCCATATAAGAACCGTGTATGTCCATTATGGCAATACATTGTCCTTATTTGGTAGTCTTTCGGGCTAGACGTCTAATCGAGTTCGAAAAGACGTCGTTTTGACATCTTATCGACGTTGATTAGACGTCAAGTGTCCAGCCGGAAGAACCTAATACAATATTTGCATTAAAAGCGATTTTGGTAATGGGAGACAAAAACTCAACTTTTTGTGATTTAGATGCTGCCTAGCAGTCTCGTAATATTGGTTACAATGTTGATACCGAATTTCAAGATAATAGCATATATTTCCAGTATATTGGACTGAGATCGTACTTTAGACTCTATTTTTCAAAATAAGAGGAGTGATTTTTGTGCATTGCTTCAGGCTATAAAACTTGAAACAAGGTTCAAAAATCCCTCCTCCACAGTGAATATTTGCTCTTATTTCGAACACTGTAATATACTTCTTTAATCCCCTTTATATTTTTAATTCATATTGGGAATAATTATTGTTATAACTCAGAATCGTATAATCCCTAATTCCTTTTGCTTATATTTTAAGTTCACATCACATTATCAAAAACAAAATTGAAGAAAGAAGCTTCTTAATATTTTCTAGGGTTATCTCTTATCAATTATTTCATTTCCCCAAAATACATAATGGATTCCGAAATTCCAAAAATTTCTAAGTTTATATTATAGTCGAATATTTTATATCATTTGGGTGACGGTGGTCAAAGTCCCATAGCATATGGAAATTTCAGAAAAAACTTAAGTTTTCCGCGAGTCCATACAAAATATTGCCTCGAATGCTGTTACCAAATTTCAAAATGGTAACCCATAAGGGCATGGTCTAATAAAGATAAACAGGCCGCTTCCACAAATTAATAGTAATAGCCCATCCAAGGCTAAAAATGGCTAAAAACTACATTCAGGTATTATGATGGTGAAAAGTATAAAACAAATAACTACCTTAATTAAGTGAGACAACAGTACCAAGCAAGTAAAGGAGACAATAATACCAAATCATGCAGTATGCGAATATTCTTTTAATTTGTTTATAAAATCTGAAATGACAAAACAATGATTTATAGTATTTAAGTTAGCCACTAACACAACGAAATTAGTGTGAACACCAAACCAAATTTATTTGTAAAATAATTGCTACTGGTATGCATGGGCACATAACCTACTCGCCTAAAAGTTTTTGCCCACTAGGAACAGTCCCATAGAATGAATTTTATGAAGAAACAAGGATGTATAATCAGAATAGGTTTATCTTCTTGCTTTACCTCGATTATTCATACAACGGATTTGGGGGGCATTGATCGTCAAAGCAAATTGTGATCTGTTACTCTTTAAACTAAAGGTTAGAAATCACCTGTGGAGGAGCGTTTTTGAGTACAGCTTTCGGCTTTAAAGCTGAAAACTGTACTCAATAAACACTCCCCCACGGTTGATATCTGACTGTTATTTTGAGACTTGCTTATGTGATATTTAGCAGTTACAATAGCTGCAAGTAAGTAAGTAATCGGAAGTTTAATGTCCTCAGGGAATCCACATCAGTTAGTGATTCTTCCTCCCTTTTGACTGTCACCTAAGTTAACTCACCGCTAGAGATACGTGAAGGCATTGCTCTAATTTGCCCCAGGCCAGTATGCGGTCAGTCGATGGCTCCTAATGGGCGGAGTACGCTGCATTTAAAGCGCATCGGAGTGGAGTATCGATTCCAATTTTTTTGCAGCGGGATTTGAACCCCGACCGCACTGGTGAAAACCGAAGGTGCATACCACTACACCATCGCCGCTAACATACAATATGCAGACCTCTGAATACACGTCATCAATCCTTTATGGAAGAGCATCTTTGGAGACTAATTTACAACTTGTTGGATTTCCAGTGGACAAAAACTTACTGGGGATTAGTTATTGATCAAAATGAGAGTAAATAATAATCACAGTAGCGAAGTAATTTTGAGCGTAGATTAGGAGCCATCTCAAAATTTGTTAGGATTAGATCAACTAAAATTGACCAAATTTAACATCAAAAGTGAATCTGTGCAGAAGTATGTTAGGTCAACAATCTTCTCGGTACGAAGAAACCAATCAATTGCAAGATCGTTGATTCAACACTCTTCCCCGGAGAACGAATACAATAGCCATAATTTAATATTTTATAAATAAATAAATTCATTATACAAAAACCACAAAATCTAAAGACAACACCCCATATACAAAAATACAAAACAAAGGCTTTCATAAAGGTTATTTCTAGCGAGCAAAAAAAATTTAATTGTTGTAAAATCGTTGTACAGTTGTTGTAAAAGCTAATAAGAAGGCATTCCATTGGTAGAAATAGACATTACACAATATGGCAATTTCTAATAAAATGTCTTCTTTTACTGTCCGCAGCAAATTTTTAGCCTAGTGGAAATTCTGAAAATGAAATGTTACACCCAATAGCCAAAAAACTTGTTCAAAATCAGCAGTAAAAACGCTAGAACAACGTCAGACGCTAGAACAATGTCGTCTTTACTGCGGACTTTGAACAAGTTTTTCCCAAATGGGCATGATGATGCTCGCTTAAAATAAATTGAAGGGCACTGCACAAAAAGAAAGCCATTGCTTTGCAACAAGTTATACTTTGAGCAGCCAAAGCCTCGTTTTCATGTATTCGCGAATTAGGTCTGTTTAAGAACACACCAATGAGCTTGCACTGAAATGCACTCTTCAGCAACTAAAGCAAATTGACATGTCCCGACGTAAAAAGTATTTTCATATATAAAACTCCTTTAAGCTAGAGTGTATTTCCAATAGAAATGCCATATAAAAGCTTTCATTTGCATACGTTAAAACGATTCCGTATTTGGCTGATCATCAATTACGACTGTCAAACCATCAGGATCAATTGTAGCACAATGTACTGTTGCTCTGGTTGCCATCTAAAAATCATGTTAAGAATTGTTACAATTCGAAGCAAAGTTATGAGTTTCGTAGTTTTGTAGTTTACATTGTGGATTACGTTTATTAGAAATGCTTTGTTAGGAGCTATCTCCAAAATTCGTTTCAAAAAGGAGATATTTTCATACTTTAAAGAATTCAAAATCAATAAATTTGAGAAAATTTAATTTACAATGAGGAGTGCTAAGTCAATGAGCTTGCAATTGATTGGTTTCTTCGGGACGAAGAAACCAATCAATTGCAAGATCATTGATT
>JAULBZ010002609.1:0-18378 GCA_032360805.1 Neoturris breviconis | reverse complement strand
TTAATGCATTGATACTTAAACACGCGATTATCTTTTTAAAGTCGTCCGGTAGGTTTAATATGCCTCTAGTAGTCAATCTCAGAGTCTCAGATGTTGTATACATTTCAGAAGAGATTAGAAACTACTCTGCAGTATCGAGTATAAGTGGTGGAGATTTTAATTTTGGAAAATCGACAATAACATTAAACTGTCAACTCGTTCAAAAGCTAAAATACACGTTAAAAATAACATGAAGTTAGAATTAACTAATCGACTAATCTCTAACCAATTGCCTGCTACACAGGCCCTGGAGATAGGGATAGTAAAGTATCATTGTTATTTAGTAATAACTATATAAATTTGCCCCCCTCCTCTCGCTCGCTTATTTGATAATGCAGAGTAATAGGACCAAGTTCAACCTTGTTCCCAGGGCTTCACGTCAGTTAGAAAATCGGAGAGCGACTCTCAAGAAGCCCTGGGAACAAGGGTGGACCAAGTTTAAAGGAAACAATATAAGGTTATCTTTTGTTTTATCGTCTTCTCTACTAAGATCTCGTCAGGAGGTGTGTACCACTGAAGTGGGCATAATCTTGTTCAAAGTCGGCAGTAAAGGCTAGTTAAATGTCTTTACTGAACGTCTTTACTGCGGACTTTGGACAAGTTTTTGCCTACTGACTTTAATTATAACAATTCAACAATATAATAATTTATAATTTAACAAAGCCTGAAAATAACTATTGCAAATCACCTGTGGAGGAGTGGATTCAAAAACACTCCTCCACGCGTGATATCCGACAGTTATTATAAGTATTGTTTAGAACTATACAATAAAAGATATATGTATTAATAGACACAAATAAAAACCAAGAGAACGTGCTCACCGATTTTTTTAGGAACCGTCTTATAAAAAAACATTTACGGAGAAGAGTGTTGAGTCGGCAATCTTACCGAAGAAACCAATCTATTGCAAGCTCGTTGACACAACACCCTTTTGTACTGTATCATTTTTGTCGAATACGGTCAAAAGAGATTTTAGAACGTAGCGCGAGGTACCCGGTGGGCAAAAACTTGTTCATAGTCCGCTAGAACGTTTTACGCCTTTACTCCACCGGGAAGAGTATATTGAAACAATTCCAAAAGTGGAAACGGAACAAGAGTACAGATTGAGTAGAACAGATTGAGTTGTACAAGCTTCCCTGCTTCAAGTATTTGCGAACTTTAATAGTGAAGCAAACAAACATCATTCACAATTAAAACTAACACGTCACAAATAAGAAATGAAGATAGAAGATTGTAACATTATACAAAACTCGGTTGACACACGCTCAACAATCACCGTCGAAATAATACAAATGACGTCTTTTTTACGTTGATTAGACGTCGCGTGCCGGATTAACATAAATTTCAAGAAAACTAAGAGTCCATGGATTAATATAACTACCGGTTATCACTGTGGAGGAGAGATGTTTCTAAATATTTCCAGCTAATTTGGCTGATAACATTCTGAAAAATCTCCTTCACAGTGATACCGAGAGTTATTTTAAGCACTGTAAAAACTAAACTGTAAGAAAAAAACTGAGTATAAAAAAATGAATTTTTAAATAGTTTTTGAACTAATATGTAAAAAATATGTACTCCACACTTAAATTCAGAACACGTGGAAAGTATGTACTTATGCATCTTATTGAAAAGATACATTAAAGAGAAAGTTTGGGTAACCGGTTGTTTTTTATATACAAGATGTTATATATTTAATGATTTCTCTGCGTAGTTGAGTATTTTCTGTCCGTATTACATCATTCTCTCTTTCGCAAGGCAAGCCTCAAGATAACAGTTGGAAATCACCTGTGGAGGAGTGTTTTTTGAGTAGTTTTCAGCTGCAAAGCTGAAGACTGTACTTAAAAACACTCCTCCACAGGTGATGTCCTACCGTTATCTTGAGGCTTGCAAGGACGACTCACATTTCTTTATCAAATTTTAATGGCGGTGGTCATTGACTCGGATCTCTTTGACTTTGCGGTCAAAACCCACCTACTTGGGCCATAATTCTGGTCTTATGGTCAAATCATCTTCTAGAATCAACATCCAATAATATTATATGGAATCAATACGTGGTCTAACATACCATAACGAAATGACGATCTTTAGATGTTTCAATCTCGGTTTGTATATTTTACCTTCGGTATTCACTGATTTGAATTTTCTTATGATTGCTTCTTATTGGTTGGGTTTAACATTTGAATACTATCTTAACTTTTCACGATCATGCTATAGTATACCATTAGTGAAGTATTGGAAACTATCATAGAGTCTAGTTGTTAGTGACTGTGCACTATCGTCTACAAGTTTATCAACGTATCTAGAAAGCTGATCTTCAGTAAGATTTAAGTGAAATCGTTCACGCATAGTTTCAACAGTTGAAATACCTTGTGTAAAACATGGAAGTTGTGAACCTAAGAGAAAGAAGAACACACATTATAAAAAGGACAATCACAGTGGTCAAAAAATTGTTCAGAATCTAGACGCTAGAACAACGACGTCCATTTATAGAGGCTTTTACACGGGTGAATATTTTTGTCGAGAATTGACGGGCCTCCGCTTCTTCCTTTTATTGTTCGCGGCCCTAACATTTTCGCGCCTCTAATTTTAGCGCACCTGACACTTTTCGCCCGTTTTTCGCTACTTTCTCTCATTTTATGCTTTAAAATGCGAGAAAATTAAATGGGAGCAAAAAATTAAAAGGTATATAGCATACTAGGGGTATATATTTCCGTTAAGAAATACAATTAATGGATGTAGGGGAGGGGAGCAGTAACTATAGTTCAGAATGTTACCTGTTTTCATAATTTCAACAATTTGTAAGACCTTATCCATATTTTTTCTACTTGCTATAAAACCTTGTAAGATGAGTATTTTGAAGTAATTATACATATCGCTATCTGCACCATCCATTACCTAAACAAATCATACAACAATATATAATTTCGAGACCTTGATCGTGAACTTAAAAGCTCGGACCGAAATGTTTTGAGTTTTGTGATATGACTGAAAAATGAAAATCAATATAAGGTCCAATGCACGAAATAAGAGCAAATAATCATTGTGGATGAGGGACTTTTGAACATTGCTTTAGACTTTCTAGCCTGAAGTTATGCTTAAAAATCACTCCTTTACAGTGATTATTTACTGTACTTCAAATAAGGACAAATATCCACTGCTGAGTATATCCATAATCACTCCTCCACAGAGATTATTTAATACTTCAATCTTTCTCCAACAATAATGTAGTTTATAAACCTCTCTTCAAGCAACCGTGTCAAGATCATTGTTTCGCATACCTCTATTAATTCTTCAGTTAATTTGAACGGTGAATTTTCAAAACCTAAATTCTTTCCAGGTGAATTCGATAATATAAAACCAAAATCGATGTGAATTATATGTCCCTCAGCATCTACTAATATGTTGTTATTATGTCTAAAGATAAAACAGAAGTGTAACTAACGACACATAGCTAATGATTTCCCACTCCTTAAAGCCTGAAAATTACATATGCGGAGGAGTATTATGAAATCTACATTCCTCCGCAGGTGATGTCCGACAGTTAATTTAGGTCTCTTTTCTTGCAAATACTATTATTCCTCATGGACACAAAATATCAGTGTTCGAAATAAGAGTAAATAATCACTGCGGAGGAGTGATTTTAAAGCATTGCTTCAGGCTATAAAGCTTGAAGAAATACTCAACAATCCTTCTGCCATAGTGATTATTTATTCTTATTTCAAACACTGAGAAAAAGATTTGCGTTTTTGATACAGGCATTTAATTATTTGATCAATACAAGGGGTTGAAATAACTGCCGGTCATCATTATGGAGGAGAGATATTTCAAAATATATTCAGCAAAGTTGGTTGAAAATATTCAGAAAAATCTCTCCTCTACAGCGATGACCAGAAGTTATTTTCATTACCAGCGGAGGAGTTTTTATTGAAAACTATACTCCTCCGCAGGTGATATCCGACAAGACATTCTTACCTATCTTTTACTTGCATGATATAACAAACTAAACAATATCCAGCACAACTTTCAACAAAATTTCTTTGCGCTGTTAAAAACTCTTCAGATGTTGGCTCTCCAAATTCCTGAAAAGATAAAGCACAACATGTGAGCATTCCAAAAGCAAAAATAAACTGTACAGAATGCAGTAGAGGTGTATCAGAATATCTCTTCTCCACAGAGATGACTGGCAGTTATTTTAACATCTGCAGAATGTTTGGTCAACGACCTTGAAATTTATTGCTGGCTCTTTCCATATCATAACTAACGAGTATTAAACAACAGAAAATCCAACATTCACCACATTTTTGGGTTGTTTTCAACTAGACGGAAGATTCGCCGCGAAAACCAAAAGAAGACATGCCATTGGTAATCGTGTGACCACAATTTCTACCAGCAAAATGTCTTCTTTTGACTTTTACATCGAATTATTCGCCATATGGTACTTACATTTATAAAATAATTGCGTAGTGACATTTTGCTTTGCTTTTTTATTTGATGTAAAGTAACTCCATTTACAATTGGTTCTATCAAACCACCCCCAGCAGAGGTAACCATAACAGCAAACCTATTGCAAATTAAAGTTTTTGATTAATTTCACTGCAACGAAAAACGATTTAATAGCGCCCTCCGCTGTCAAGAAGATTCATACATACAGGAGTTAATATAACTGCTAGTCATTACTGTGGATGAGAGATTAATCATAATTTTCTTAGCCAAATTGGCTAAAAATATTCTGAAACATCTTTCCTTCACAGTGATGAACGATAGTTATTTTCACTTCTGTATATATATGAATTAGTGGTCAAAATAAGAACAAATAATCACTGCGGAGGAGTAATTTGTAAGCATAGCTTCAGAACTTATAACCTAAAGATAATGCACAAAAATCACTAATTGTTCGTTCTTATTTCGACCACTGTTAACCACAAAATTATTCCGTCATAATTTGGAGACTGCCCTTTAGAAAACCCAAGTCTAAAATAACTGCGAGACATCACCTGTGGAGGAGCATTATTTGAGTAAAGTTTCGAGCTGCAAAGCTGAAAACTACACTTAATAACACTCCTTCACAGGTGATGTCCGACATTATTTTCAGACAGCAACGATAAGTGAGCTGGAAGGTAATATGAGGAGAACAGTAGTACTTACGGTCTTATCCACAGAGGTACTCGCTCTTCAGTAAATATGCACTAAAAGATAAATAACAGAAATCTTAGTGAGACTATGTGAGTACCATAGAGAGGAAGGAGGTTGCATTGTTATATCTATGAAAATATTTTAACACAATTCTAATCAATTGAATATACTAATAAGTTTCCAATATGAGAAGGTTATAGTATTAATAAGGTTATAATGTAAGAAATGGATGAGCAGGTGGGAGGTAGCACAGCTTGCAATATGAGAAATGGACGAGCGCAGGTAGGAGGTAGTGCAGGTTATGCATTACATGACACAAGCTTAAACTCTTTCTTGATGGTCACCAGTATTTACAAAATTTTAATTCTTTAATTTATTTTTCATATATTTAGGGGATAATGATAGATATATTTTTTCGGCGCTAACAAAATTATTTTCGTTCGAAGGGGGAACATATTAAAGGGGGCAGGAGCTAAATATAGCACTAATAACAAATATTTTTAAAATTTACTTGGGGACCACTTCTGTTTTTGTGATTTTGTGTTATCTTTTTAGCCATTTTTACAAGAACAAAACTTTACTGGTAAATTTCTCTCCCTATTGTTCATTTTCATTATGCTATTCAACAAAAAAGATCAACAATACGCATTTTGTTTTCTCTCTATTAATCTATATTAATTGCCATGTGCGTTTATTTCAGGGTGGGCGGTAATAATCTTTTTCCTTTCAAAAAGGAAGCACTCAACTCAGGGTGGGCGCTAATTGCAGGCAATACGGTAAATATAATCCGGAAGTTGTAATAGCCAAAATATTGCGTAGGCAAAAACTTGTTCAAAGTCCACAGTAAAGATGCTAGAACAACGTCGAACGACATTGTTCTAGCGTCTTTACTGCTGACTTTGAATAAGTTTTTGCCCACTGGGCAGTTTCATAACAGGTGTGGATATAAGGTCCTGGTGACACACAACGTCAAAACAAAGACTTAAGCACCAGAACTTGAGAGAACTGTTTAGATGGCCATTCAGAACTATTAGAAAGAACTATGTCACAAATCAATAGGACAAAAAAAAAAATTGTGCTACCTTAAATTGTCTTAGTAATTGATAAGCTAAACATTCCTGTCTCAGATCGTCACCAGTTTTAACGATAATAGGTATCAATCTCCAATTAGGAAGTTTGCCATAAGGTGAACTTCGACGAATACGTTGAACTTTTTCTAGCCATGGTTCTTTCAGAGCAGCAGCTAAACAGAAAACAGTAATTATTCATCAATAATGGTTGACAATCACAATGAGCTGTAAGGAGGTCCCCTGTTGGTTGATCAAAATAAAATTTGACATATATCAGAGTATAGCTCCGAATGTGTTCAAAGTTTAAAGAATCATTCATTGTGAAATAAGAAAATAAGATAAGGAACAATCTCCAGAATTCGTTCCTAGGGAAAGAGTGTTGTATCAACAATAACACCCTTCATCATAGATTCTTTCTCAAATTTATTGATTTTGACTTCTTTAAAGCTGAGTTTTTGAATCGAATTTTGGAGATGGCTCCTAAGGTGAAACACAATTTTCGTACCAGAAGGGTCATCTGGATCTCTAATCATAAAGAGAGCTTTTGGTGCAGCAAGTGAATCACTCAGACGTTTTCGAATATCTTTTGCAGATATATACATTTCCTAAAACATGAAAAACATGAGGGTTAGATATAATAAAATTTGCCAGGTTTTTAAGGTGGATTTACACTAGGCAAAACATTTTGGTTGAAAGCCAAAAGAAAACATGCCATTTCACAATGCATGTGACGTCAATTTCTCCCAATACTCCCTTCTATTGGCTTCTGCACGAAATTTTTCGCCTAGTGGAAATCAACCTTAACAGTTATAAAAATAGTCAAAATAAGAGTAAATAATCACTGTGGGAGAGTAAGTTTTGAGTATAGCTTCAGGCTACAAAGTCTGAAGCTATGCTAAAAAATCCCTCCTACACAGTGATGACCGGCTGTTATTTCGAGCCCTGTTACCTTTTCTTCGGTTTCTTCTACTTCTTCTGAATGTAATTCACTGCTTCCAGTTGTTGTTGAGTGTGATTCGCTAAAATCGTCCTCACAACCAACCTGAGGAAGAAAATACTTCAATAATAAGACCATGCTCCATTCCGGGTTAAAGAAGCATGAACAATTTTAGCACCCTCTTACGATCAGCCCACAACGCAAATGGAGGTTAAGAGTAGTAAGCATCGCTTACTATCCAGTAGGCAAAGACTTGTTCAAAGTCAGCAACAAAGACACTAGTGCGTCTTTACTCTGGACTTTGAACAAGTTTTTGTGCACTGGGTTATCTATGTTTCACACAAATAAAACACATTATTTCACTAAAGCTTTCAATTACACTTATTCCATGATCAGATGATAGTCATACCAATCAGCTTGCAATTGCAAGACCGTTGACTCTCTGTTCACTTTTAACACATAGAAAAAAACCTAATACATACAGATGAAGTGGTGCCTTCATATTCACTACTTTCAGGTGACGGGATATCAAATGCAGCTATGTTATCGTCTGACCTAAAAACAATAATTTGATTCACAATTTAAACTATTGAAAGTTGTTTTCTTTCTCGTAAAAAATTACCATTTGTATCAGCAGAGAAGAGTCAACTAACCTAAAAATGATTGGTCTGTAGCACCCTTTTTAATAAGAGTGCATTGTATCTGCAGAGAATACAATTTTCAGCAGGGGTTAAAATCACTGTGGATGAGAAATGTTTCAGAATATTTTCAGCAAATTTGGCTGAAAATATTCTGAAAAATCTCTCCTTCGTGGTAATAACCGGAAGTTATTTTAACCCCTGCCAGTTCAGTTCAGGATTATTGACATCAGCGCTCAAAGAGAAAATAATCACTGTCTATGAAGAAGCACTTTTTTGATCTAGCTCCAACCTTTTGAACACCAGAAATAATGAAAAGTGAAGTATTCAAAATATTTTTAGCCAAAAATATCTCCTTAACAATGATGACCGGCAGTTATTTCAAGGCATTATGTTAATGTGTATTGCCTACAAGTTGGTCCAAACACATGTATGATAATATGTTTATCAGAAAATGTAAATTATATACCAACCCTATCTCAGTGGTCAGAATAAGAGCAAATAATCACTGTGGAAGAGGGATTTTGAGCATAGCTTCAGTTTTTATAACCTGAAAATATGCTCAAAATTCACTCCTCCACAGTGATTATTTGCTCTTATCTAGACCCCTGCATCCTATAGGACAAACGTATGAGCAAGCTTTAAAATAACTGGCAAACATCATCAGTGGAGAAGTGTTCTTTGAGTATGGTGTTCAGCTACAAAGCTAAAAACTTTACTCAACAACACTCCTCCACAAGTGATGTCCAACAGTAATTTTCGGACTTGGTCAGAGGTGTGTATCTGCTGCAAAATAGGAGAATACTTTACCTAGTTTGTGGCAGATCTGCTGGTAAAGATGTATCACTTATAGTTTGAGTTCGGTAATGATCAGCTAACAGATTCTCATGAAATTGTTCTTGGAGTTGAAGATCTTCGTTTAGGTCATGTGCAAGTACTTCAGCATAAATCATGTACGGTGCCTGAATGAATCAAAATGTAAATAAGAATAATACATAGTATATAAATTATCTTCTCAATAGATTACAGTGCTTGAAATAAGAGCAACTAATCACTGTGGAGGAGTGTTTTTTGAGCAAATGTCAGGCTACAAAGCCTGAAGTTATGCTAAAAAATCACTCTTCCACAGTGGTTATTTGCTCTTATTTCAAACACTGTTCTAAGCAATGGCCAATCAAATTTCAACTTGTGGAACTTTTAACACCTTCAGCAGATATATTTAATTTTTTCAATTTTCCAATTGAACAGCTCTTCTAGAGACGAAAAAAAACTGTTGCTGAAGTACATACTATAAAATTTTGAAAGCTACTTACTTTATCCTTAGAATTGAGAACAACGGCAGCATTGTGAGGTATGCGAACAATATGGTGAGGAAATACATCATCAAATGGAACAAATACTTTTGCAGGTAGATTCAAATTAAGAAGAGATAATTCAGCACAAAGTCTTTGAACTAAAACAAAATAAATACATGTAATCTCTGTGGAGGAGTGACTTTTAACCATTGCTTCAGGCTAGAAAAGCTATGTTCATGCTTAAAAATCCCTCCTTCACAGTGATTATTCGTTTTATTTCAAACACTGAGAATATTAATGTCAAAACATTTTGTTCCAGACACTTAGTAGATTTGAAGAAACCTAATTTGACAAAAATGAAATTGCACAGAAGAGTGTTATGTCAATGAGCTTGCAATAGATTGGTATCTTTGGTATGAAGAAACCAATCCATTGCAAGATCGTTGACTCAGTACTCTTGTTAGTTGTTTTAATTTTATCTAGTGTACAGTACAGAATCACTTGCTGGAATCAACATCAGTACCTTTTTGTTGTTTTGTTGGTAAGCCACGTAAACGTAATCCTATGGCTTGTAGTGCACTTATAAATTGTCTTTCTGCTACGTATAAAGGAACCTAAATGGAAAGTCATGTGAATTATTTAGTTTAACAAATCCATCTCATTATGAAAGGAAACACTTCATGTATTATTTATATTAAAATCTAAAATGTTTTTAGATTTATTCTTAATCTGGTATGTATAAGAAATCTACGAACCATTCTGCTGCAACAAAAGGTTACATGGGTATCAGTTAAATGTTTGTCAGTAATCTATGATTTTAAGCCCATTAAATGTTTAACTGACAAAAATATTTAACCAACAAATGGTTTTAACCTTCAAACGCGAGGGTCTTCGGTTAAAAATGGAAAAAAGAATTCTTGGTAACAAAGGTTTTTTAGCCGACTAAATTTTTCGCCAACAAATTTTTCACCATAATATTATACAAACACCAAATAACATACCTGCCAACAACAACAATGAGAAATGTCTTCTTTTGCTTCCAATTCGGCTAAATTACTAGATGAAGAAACTTTTACTGGTCGTTCTCGTTGTTCTCTATTTGAAGTACCAGTTAGTAAATGCTGAGGACATTTTCCAAAAGCTAAGCCTAGTTTAAAATTATCTTGATCCATGTTTTCAGTAGAATGACTATGTGTTGCTGAAGAATATAGAAAAGAAGCTTTGTCAGTTATCGTACCAATAATAGCATCAGATTTCGATCGCTTGTGAGACTTCTTTGTAGGTGTGAATGTGATGAGTTGAGGTCTAAAAGTAAGAAGAGCAATTACTACCCAACAGTGATCAAAATAAGCGCAAATAAGCACTGTGGAGGAGCATAGCTATACAGCCTGAAGCTATGCTCAAATCTCTCCTCCACAGTGATTAGTTGCTCTTATTTCAATCACTGTTTAATTTTATATTGACACGCCAATAACTGCCATAATGCAGAAACGTTTTCTCCTTACTGTCAAAAAACTCCTTCACAGTGTTTCTTCTTATTTTGAGCACTGGGAATATACCATCTCATATCTGATATACATATTCCAGTGGTCGAAATAAGCGCAAATCACTGTGCCTGAAGAGTATTCCCAAAAATGTCTCCTCCAGATTGATTATTGGCTCTTATTTTAAACACCAACCACAATAAATTACAATGATTAGCACCATACCAAACCTGAAGATAACAGTCATACATCACCTGTGAATGAGTGTTTTTTTTTAGTACAGTTTTCAGCTGCAAAGCCAAATAATGCACTCAAAAAACACTCCTCCACAGGTGATGTCTGACTGTTATCTTGAGGCTTGACTTACCTATGTATTTTTGTTTGTTCTTCAGTTATAACTTTTAATAATTTTTGTGCTTTCTTTACTTCATCTGAGCTCAATTCACCAGTGAGGATTTCTGATTCTAGTGTCCATGCTGCACGAAGACTAAATACTGTATGATTTTTTGCTCGTAATGATAAATATGGATGCATAACATCAGATACTTCATCCATGCGTAGGTACATATTTCTAAATTTTAAATTTACAATGAAAGTTTGTGATGATTAGTGGATTAACTTTTTTTAATATTTGAGATGTTTTTTTATTCGTCAATCAAACATTTTATATGAACATTACCCTCTTTGTAATCAGCAACATTCCTATTAAATCACTGCATTGTTTCAAAAAGGGCAATGTTTCAACAAGGAATGGGGACCAATTTCTACTGGCCAACAGAACTGAAGATTTGTGTGCATTAGAGCACAATCAAAATCGTAACGTACAGACAGGTACTGGTATTAGTGTACACATCACTGTGTGAAATAAGAACGAGCAATCCCTGCGGAGGAGGGATTTCTGAACATTCCTTCATGCTTTCTAGCTCAAACATCACCCCTCCACAGTGATTATTTGCTCTTACTTCAATCATTGCACATACAAAAATTATGCATAACAATACATAAAGAGGAATCTATACATTTAAGTATACCTAGGATCTAGATATATTTCAGTGCCCTGGATTTTAATAGTAATAAAAAAAACCCACCAAACTTGTTTATATTTTCTGAAAGCTAAGATTTATTTTACCCATTTTGGAATATGAATATAATACATTTTTTTACATGTTTATAGAGCTAGTATAAATACATGCAAGAGATACACAATAATACTTTAGGTTCTCACAGGTCTTACAAGAACATTTTGTGTGTAGATCAGTGTTCGAAATAATAGAAAATAATCACTGTGGAGGAGTCATTTTTGAGCATTAAAAATCACTCCTCCACAGTGATTATTTTATATTATTCCGAACACTGTAGACATTAAATAAATCAAGTTCATCTTTTACTTTCATATGATTTGCGTGCAACACATGAAATAACACGAAGATGCAAACATACCAGACTGGATATAACAATACTATTAGAATATCTTACATCAATTCAGCTAAGTAAATATCAACGTCTTGGTCTGTAAAGTTCTGAAGTAAATAAATAATATGAAATCAACATCTCAGTAATGAAACTTAGAGCTTCCATCAAAATAAGTGTATTCCCAGTGAGCAAAAACTTGTTCAAAGTCTGTATCAAAGATGTTAGAACAGCAACAGCATCGTTCTAGAGTCTCTACTGTGAACAAGTTCTTCCCCCCTGGGTTGCACTATACAAGTAATATAAAAAGATACTTCAATCTATAGCAGATAATCATGTTTAAATTTGTGGAGGATTTTTTTTAGTAGTGTCTAGCTATTAAGCTGAATACTATACTCAAAATATACTCCTACACAGGCGATGTCTGACAATTATATTCAGCTTTCACAAATCTTTTTCTTATTTTTCTTCCCATTGTGTAAAGAAAAATAGGGTCCCAAATTTGGAACATTTTGGAGTGTCCTAAATAGCAAGATATGCAACCTGAAACTGCACTAATAATGTACTCGTCCTCAGAGCTTATATGAAAGTTATAATCCCAAATCTAAAGATTACAGATGAAAATTTATGAAAGTACATGTTGTGTATGAGGTTCAGGTCCAAAAAAATCAGATCAAGTCATGAGTAGATCACTCCACTTCCTAAGCATATATTTAGAACCATAATATCCAAAGGCTGTTGTTGCCTAAAGCACACTACCATCAATAAGAAGAGGAAAGACATAAACCGGTAATTCTTCATTTTAATAGGTTATAGGTATCACAGGGATTTTTAAGCATTGCTTCAGGTTTTATAGTGATGTAAATTTCAGTTATGAGATGTTTTGTTATCAGAATACTTACAAAGAGTTTATTTCCTAGGTAAGCTAAAACACCATTTTCTTTCGAATGGAACAGGTATGAAATAGCAATTGGCATATTAAACAACTTGGATTCAAATAATCGTAACAACCAAGAACCTTGTTCAGGGGGTAATGTTGATGATTCTTCAGCTTTGGCTAATAACTGACGATTCTTTTTGTCAATACTTTTCCTGCTTTTCTGTTTACGTTTCTTTAGTTTTGCATAACTCATTGATATTTTTGATGAAGGTTTGCTTTGTTTTTCTGTATGTAAGCCACATGTACACGACTTTGCATCGTTCTTATTATAGGAAGTACATTTTATGTTTTGTTTACATGAGTCTACTCCTTCTGGTGAAGCTTTAGGTGTCTGCTTTTCAACAATACTCACAACATCTTGATGAGTCATTTTCAACGAAGCTAAACAAAAAAGCATTAGTGGTTAAAATAAGAATAATCGCTGCGAAGAATGGGTTTTTTAGCATAGCTTCAGGCTGAAAACTGTACTAAAATAATAATCCTCCACAACAGCTGCAACACTGAAAACTGTGCTAAAAAAACACTCATCCACAGGTGATGTCCAACTGTTATCTTGAGGCTTGAAATAGCCACGCTATCATCAGTATTGTGCTGAAATACATTGGAAGTTGTAAGTATTTACACCATTTTTCATAAAAACAACTAAATGTTTTCACTAAAATTTAAATTAAAATAGGTAATTTAATATCTAAGACTTTTATATGTTTAGATTTTGATATTTCTCAAATTACAATGAGGCATATTATTAGATTTTAGCTTTTCCATGTTTACAGACACCTGCAAACATTAGGTTATACAGTCTTGTATTAATTCAAATCGTGGCTGTATCTAATCCTTTCAAATAAATGTCATTGATCAAAACCACTTGAATATAAGAGTTAAAAATAGCTGTGGTAATAATCTTCTATGACCGAACATATTTATTTCGATAGTGTCAACTATACACCCTCCTCCACATATACTGTATATTCAACACTCATATTTAAAGGAGGTCCCCAAGATTCCTCAACTCTGAAAATATGAGTGTGGTAAGAAGGCCTAACCAGGAAAGGAAAGTTTAGAGGCATATGTAAAGAAACATGGCTGCATAATTAATAGATTGTGACAAGTTATATTTCCAAAATCATACAACAACAATAATGAAACAAAATCATATGCTCAGAAATTAAGTGCCTATTGACTTAATTGACCTAAAAAAAAGCTTAATGAGATATATCGTTACATTACTGAGCTTCCAAATGATTGGTTTCATCTTTATTAAGGCAGGGCTTAAAATATACTGCCGGCATTCACTGTGGAGGAGAGATTTTTCCGAAAATTTTAAGGCAATTTGGCTGAAAATATTCTGAAAAATCTCTCCTCCACAGTGATGACTGGCAGTTATTTCAAGCCCTGTGAAGAAACAAATCATGCTCGACTGTTATTTTGAGACTCAGCAACCTGCTCTACAAATACTCATCTGCAGATGATGCATATACCTTTATGTCGATCGTGTTGTAATATTTCTTGTCCTTCTTCAGGAATACTGATCAGTAACTCACAAACCATCTTTATTGTTTATTTATTTATTTAATACATGCATTTTGTTTACAAACTATAAACTATAATCCAAAAATATGATCAGTTAAACTTTTAGTTCCAATTAACATATAAGTGTTCCCGATGTAAGGGACCATCTTTAAAATTCGTTCTTAGGGGAAGAGTGCTGAATCAACGATCTTGCAATTGATTGGCCAAAGAAACCAATTAATTGCAAGCTCGTTGAGTTAACACTAAAGTGAACTTTCTAATTTTGATAAATCAACTTTTGGTAGTAAGTAAATATACTAAACAGTTCATTGAGAAAAAAGAGCGCTTAAAATTTAATCTATTTTTTATTTATCTTTAGTTCTATAGGGCACAGTTATACTAAAAGTATAAACAAACATGCATATGAGAAAAGTTGTAAAGTAAAACCAAATAGGTTATTGTTGTTCAATTCATTATTTAGTATACCCAGTAGACAAAAACTTGTTCAAAGTCCGCAGTAAAGATGCTAGAACAAGTTTATCAACCTCGTTCTAGAGTCTTCACTGCAGACTTTGAACAAGCTTTTGCCCACTGGGTATCATCAGTCTACGGTTTAAAACAGTGTTCGAAGAGCAAATAATCACTGTGGAGGAAGGAATTTTGAGCTTGAAGAATATGTTAAACATTGTTTTTATCGTAATCTTAAAATACAGATCTCTTGAGTTCTTTTTCACCAAGAGCAGGCAATCTGATTACAATTTCCAAACAAATATGGCTGCTTCATAGCGCTTTATAGAAACTTCGTTAAACTCGCATTTGGAGATTACGATGGAGGAATACGTAAACATTGGGACCCAGATCGTAATCTAGAAATGTGCTTGCTAAACCTCACTAATATGGCTGAAAATATTCTGAAAAAGTTCTCTTCCACAGTGATAATTGGCAGTTATTTTAACCCGTGTCGGTCTAGTCAGAAATCTTTTTAAAAGTACCAAATAATTGCTTAAAATAAGAGCAAATGATCGTTATGAATGAGCTGAAACTATGCCAAAAAACAATCCTCCACAGGTGATGACTGACTGGCATTAATTTAAGTTCTAAACATTCCAAGGATGATCATAGATTTGATTTTTTCTTCACTTTCAAGGTGAAGAGTGTTAAATCAACAATCTTGCAATTGGTTGGTTAATTCATACCGAATCAATTGCAAGCTTGTTGACTTAACGCTCTTCACCGTAGATTAATTTTTCTTAAATTTATTAATATTGACTTCTTTAAAACTAATAACATATCTTATATTTGAAACGAATTTTGGAGATGGCTCCTTATATGGGCAATGCACCATATTCTAAAACCAGGCACTT
The DNA here is from genome assembly GCA_032360805.1 of Neoturris breviconis. NCBI lineage: Eukaryota > Metazoa > Cnidaria > Hydrozoa > Anthoathecata > Pandeidae > Neoturris > Neoturris breviconis. Next base: position 2,559 of record JAULBZ010002609.1, on the reverse strand, counting down.
CTTTAAAACGTTCCCTAACAGAGACAGTAATATTAATGACTTACTGGAACAAACATAACAAACAAATCTATATAACACTTAACTTACAGAAGAAAAATCAGAGTGGCATTTACCAACAGCAAGCTTTACATAAAAAACATCACTACAAGAGTGGACTTTGCACTGTATTTTTGTTATTTCAGTTCTATTACAAATGACTTCTCCTACTGATACTTATGAAATATGATAGCACTTGAGTAACATAATGTTGAAAACAAACTCATTTTGTTTATACACAACAGCAACATGTTAACACCTATTTATATTGTTGCAAGGTTAAAACAACAAAAACATTGCTTGAAAAGAGAGAAAATAATCACTGTGGAGGATAGATTTTTCAGAATAACTCCAGGTTACATAGCTTGAAGTTTGGCTCAAAATAAATACCACCACAGTGATTATTTGTTCTTATTTAGAGCATTGCAACAACAAGAGAAATTATTATTATTCTGGAGGAGTAATTTTTTTAGCATAACTCAAGGCTTAATTCAGGCAGGGGTGCTAAAACTTGTTTCTTGACTGTTGTGTTAAGTCAACAATGATGAAATGGACAAATTATGTAAACATACTTGAAATAAAGCAGATTGTATAACAGGATACCCATAATATCATGTCAACTTGAAATTATATTATTACACACCCACACACCCAACTCACGTGTCACGGTTGCAATGTTAAGTTATGTTTTCATGTTTTAATTCTTTTACAAATGTCAATTACATTATAGGTAGCAAAATGAGTTTGATTATGTCCCCTGAGCAATCTGTCATCCCTCTGATGTAAAGAGTTTTCAGCAACCTCTCAAGACCTCTCATGTAAAGGTTTTATAGGAACCTCACCTCAAGACCTCTCATATAAAGGTTTTATAGTAACCTCTCACCTCAAGACCTCACATATAAAGCTTTTATAGCAACCTCTCACCTCAAGACCTCTCATGTAAAGGTTTTATGTAAAGGTTCTTAAGATCTATTATATAACAGTTTAAGCAACCTCTCAAATCTCTTATGCAAATGTTTCAAGCAACATCTTTTATGTAGATATTTTAACTAACCTCTTAGACCTGTTGTATAAAAGGTAACTCAGAGTAAAAATAAATATTAAATAGTATCTCTGAGGGTAGCAATCTAGTCAGCAAAAACTTGCTCAAAGTCAGCAGTAAAGACGCTAAAAAAACGTCCTTGTGTCTTTACTGCTGATTATTAATAAGTTTTTGCCCACTGGGAAGAATCTGGAAACCAGGCCTCTGAATTCATGTCAGCATTCCCCTGTGGAAGAGCATCTTTGGCTGCAAATTAGCCTCCAAATAATATGCTTCTCCAAAGGGGAATGCCATTGTGTATTCAGAGGGCTGAGAAATTGACTAGCAAGAAAACCAAGCCTCAAAATAATGGTCGGACATAACCTATGGAGGAGTGTGTTTTCAGTACAAAGCTTCTGAAAGCTGTACTGAAAAACACTCCTCCACAGGTTATGTCCAACCGTTATTTTTATGATCGTTGACTTCTCAGAGAGCAAAAACTTGTTCAAAGTCTACAGTAAAGACGCTAGAAGCACATTTTCAATGCTGTTCTAGCGTCTTTACTGTGGACTTTGAACACTTTTTGCCTACTGACTTAGTACCCTATATCCCACAAATTCACACTTATTAACTTTTTAACTATTCATTCACTTATTAACCTTTGAACCCAGTGAGACTGAAACTTTTTAATGCTTAACCACAGGCGTGATATCGGTATACAACAATTTTTAAAGATGGTTTAGATACAGCAATAATACAAACCTGCAGCAGGGGTCGAAAAGATAGTAAATAATCACTGTGGAGAACATTGCTTCATGCTACAAAGCTACAAAGCCCTAAGCATTCTCAAAAAAACCCTACTCCACAGTTATTATTTGCTCTGATCAATGCTACAGTATGAAATAGTAAATCAATCTGTCATTCCCAATAAACACACACTCTTAAAATATTCAAATGACAAGCTCTATATTTTTGACTAAAAAGTTTATTATTATTACAAGATACATGCACTTGTCTCAATGCAACCAGAAGATATCCAATCCATATTTTAAGGCTTGTCAGAACAATCACATATTAATTGCTGTAATCAAACAAATTCAAGTAAAACATAATAGTTTCTATTCAAAGTGTTATTTGCAATTAATTTTAAGTGCATCGTTAATCTAATGATTGTTCGAATTACATGATATCCTAATGAGACAATTACACAACCATGTCAAAAAACAATTGATTGGTCTCTTAAGTAGGAAGATCCAATCAATGGCAAGCTCTTCTCTTTAAAAATTAATTTATATATATTTCATCTATGAAACTGTAGAAGTATGACTTCTTATTAAACTTTCTCTGGGCAACACCCAGTGGGCTAAAACTTGCTCAAAGTCCGCAGTAAAGATGCTAGAACGACGTTGTTCTACCATCTTTACTGCAGACGTTGAGTATCTGTCAGAGTATTGAACAAATTGAAATAAAAGCCACTAATCTGTCAACTAAATGTCTTATAA